>VUQR01004654.1:0-10274 GCA_015108515.1 Hemichromis elongatus
AATATGACATCGTCACAACTTAGCTTTCATGCTTTAACTTGGAAACATCATTTAAAATCACTAAAAACCATATGATGTACAACTGTACATCTCTGCATCACCCCAACATACCGCATCTTCTCATTGCTCTTCACACTGATCGCATCACTCCATCCTAGTTTAACTAATGTGCTGCCAAAAACAGTGCCAGTGCGGAGCCAACTCTAACTTGGTGAAAATCACAGCAGACTGAATCTGTAAGCTGCATTTGCCAGTCTGAATTTCTAGGTTAGAAATTGCAGCCCCTCCCATAGTGACCGACAGCAGAGGTTCCAACATTGGACACAGCAATTTTCTGTTAGGAACAAAGTTTTTAGCATTAGCAAGGGTCATTTCTAGTGGAAATTTCTGGACCTGGTTCTAGATTGCCAACTATAACCAGAGTTCCTCAGTGAAAAAAAAGCAGTAAATGTGTCCATTCCATAGACTGTATGTTAAAGTTGGACAAATCTTCATAGAAGTTCCTGTGGGCAACTTCTCTGGTTGCAAAAAGACCTCCGGTTGTGTAGAACTCAATAAGAAAATTACTCAATAAGAAAAGTTGTCAGCCAATGAGAATGCAACATTTGTTTTTTCATCAAAATGCTCAGTTGAAGGCTTCACCAACCTAGAAGTGATGTCTCCTTGGCTACATCCATCTTTTACATCAGGTAAAAGCACCTTCTGGTTCAATGAAACTTAACTGTGGAATACCCCACCTTGTCATATCAGATTAATGAGCTCTGTCCTGTGTTTAATCTGATTTTTAAATGAGCGATTTTAGCAAGTGAGCTGCAGAACTTTCCTCTCCCATCTGTGCATTTTTGCAACAGCAGCCTCACACATAAATCTGGCCCTCAGTTTTTAGGTTGACAGTTGTGATGTATTGTTGCTATTAAGTTTACATACATACATTTTTTGTGCTATTATAAATTCTCGTATTAACCGTAAATAGCTATATGTTGTGTTCATTTGTCTGAAGTAAAACTTTATTGTGCTTTATTGCTTCTTGGAGTTGTTTTGGTGTTGTTTGAAGTTAAATGCATTCATGAAGTCACATCAGTCAGAGTCGGTGATGTCGCTGCTGTCGTCGAGGTTGCAGGCTGCGTAGTCTGTACTGTTGAGCTTTGACCTGAGGGCTCGCTTCCTGTTGGAAATAAGTACACACTCACACTCACGCTGTATGCATGTACAGATGTATAGAAATAAAGTTTCAAAAAGCCAATACTAACCTGCGGTAACCAAAGTTTAAACGACCTCTAAGACAGACTTCTGGTTGCTCCTCCTGTAGATGAACAGACAGGCTTTAAAGTCTCTTTTAAACACTCACAGTTAAATTAGCAGTGTGAATAAGGCAGGTAGAATTACCCATGATGCAGTATTATTGGATTTGCAGCCAGACTTCGTGAGTTCTCCTGAAGAGTCGTTCTGCTGCTGCTGAGCCTCGTCGTTCTCCCCCGACGTCCCGCTGCGAACCTCCTCACTGCTGCCTGTTCACACAAAACCACTGCGTGTGACATCACCTCACATTACCTCACTTCATCTTATCACATGACACAACTCTGACCTTTAGCAGTGCTTTTTTCAGGCTCCTCCTCTTCCTCGCTGCTCACACTCCTCTCACACTGAGGACAGGAGCCATTGTTATTACCTCATCAAAACTTCACCTTCATAAAATCCCTCTTCCTCCATCTCCTCCAGCTGCTCCTCACCTGATGAGAGTTGGAAGTGATTCTGCGGAGGCGTGTCCTCAGCTGTAGCTCCTCCCCCTGTGACCTCAGCAGGAGAAGCTCCAGCCTGTCAGTTTTCTCAGTCAGCTTTCTGACCTGCTCCCTGTACTGGTCCTTCTCCTGCAGGAGTACACGTGCCTCCTCGTGCTTCTCTGTCTGGGATGACAGCGCCTGAAGAACCGACCAGAGAGTTAACAACCACTGACATTCTGCCCCACCTCCCGTCCTTATCCCTTGTCTGCCTCCTCACCTTGTCTCTCTCCCTGATCACCTCTTCCAGCTGTCTCAGGGTTTGTTGGTTTTGTTGACGGTAGATCTTGGCGTCTCCTTTCAGCTGAGCACAGCGAAGTTCCAGTTCCTCTTTCTCCTCCAAACTCTAAATAAAACAACCATATTCAGGCTTGCAAAACCAAGAGGGAGACTCATGCACACTCATACAGCCTACAACAGATACCCCTGATAGCTGACACACACTCGAGGGATTCACATCAAATGGACGCATGTGTGTGGATTTCCTGCTACTCTCTGCTCCAATAAAACATTGTTTTACTGCGTCACAAGCCCTGCTGCTGCTCAGAAACACCATGGTGCACATTCACTACTAACCGAACTCAACCTGAAACCACATATTGCTGAAAGTATGATAAAAGTAATGAGCCATCACAAGGAACATCTCAGAGATTACACTTATTATGAAATGTTTAAAAGCCACTGAGTAACATTAGGATTATTTGAAGACCATAAAAGTCCCTGAAAGCACTAAATATGAAAGTACCCAAAATACCATGTGCGCCTGAATATGTCACATGTCACACATGCATACAACATGCATAAGTGCCAAAAACTGCAGATTCTCTAATGACCACTTGAGACTGGCAGCAAAAATGAGGCCATACTTTTGGAGGTTTTGTGCTCTCTCAAAAAAAAATAGAGTGTCCGTGTTCCAGGGTGGTGTTTGTTTGGGTCCCTGGACATTCTGGTGTTTTGGGAAATGAAATGGCAGATACGCTGGCCAAATAATCCCTACATAGAGATGGCATTGACCATTTCCTCTGGGAAAACAAAATTGTTTTCGTATTTGTAGTAAGTATTTTGACAGTTTGTGGCAGAAAGAATGGGAAGAGGAACATAGAGGCAGACATTATTTTACTTGCCAGCCATTAGTTCATGCTAGTAGGCAACCTTCAATATCTTGTCGTAGAGATGAAGTAGTGATTACTAGAATGAGATTGGGGCACTGTGGCCTGGCGGCGTGTTTATTTAGGGTTGGTAAACATGTTGATGGGTTGTGTGAGTGTGAGAGCCCTGAGACTGTTCTTCATGTATTGTGAACATGCAGCAAATATAATAGAGAAAGGCAGCAACTTTTTATGAAGCTGGCTGATTTGGGACCGTCTTCTTTTTCTTTTAAGTCAATGTTTTCGACTGGTGTACAGTATTTAGAAGTGTGTAGTTCAATTATTCGGTTTCTTCTGCACACTGGTATTTATTCAAGAATATAGGGCAATAGTTATATAACAGTGGAGGGCAGCATAGCGCATGCCAGCGTATCGCCTGAAGGAACCTTATTAGAAGAAGAAGAAAAATGAGGCCATCCCTACAGACTTTAACAGTAGCATGTTCAACTTTAGAGAAAAAATAAATAAACACATCTGGAACATCTATCAAGACTCTTTAAAAAAAAAACAACCTTTTCATAACTTAAATCTTTGGACATTGTTAAGGTTTAAATTTAAGGCCTTGATTGGTTTGATTGATAGGTGTCAAAACACAGGCAGCTGTAAGTGATCAGTGTGTGCTAGACTTCACTTCCATTAGTTTGAGTCACTAGATTAAATGTCAGCAGTGTGTTTGGGCCTATAAGAGCATTTTAATGAAGTTATGTAAAAAATAATATTATATAATATAATTTATCTGTTGTGTGGAACATTACACCCGAAAAGTTCGTGCTTTGGTTTTGGTGAGTGAAATACTTTGTGCTCAGCAGACGTCTAAATGTTTGCAACCTGTACAATTTATGGATGCAGGAACTTCATCCAAATATGGTCAGTTAACGGGATCCCAAAAAACTACATGGCAGCATCCAAAATGCTAATATTACCTGTGATACAATCTACAATTTAAATCCCCCTAAATGCATCATATTTATTTGCCTAAAAGGAGCTGCTTTGCATTCTGTCAGCCATGTGCTACAGGCTTGTCTGAAACTCCTGGTGCTCCTCACCCTGGCTCTCTGCTCCTCTGTTTTGTGGAGTTCTCTCCTCAGTCTGAACACGGTGGAGAGGAGGTTCATCATAGGAGCTTTACTCTGCTGCTGCTGCTGCTTCAGTGCCTCCTCCTTCTTCTCCTCCTTCTTCTCCTGCTTTTTCTCCTCCTGTTTCTCCTCTTTTAGCTCCTCCAATTTATCTGGGTGGAAAAAGGTCTCAGTGGGCAAAGCCAGACTCCTGCTCTGAAATACACAAGTTAACAACACGGTGTTCTTTAACCTTTAAACTGCAAAGAGAGCTGAAGTGTAGTCTGGGATAATATGTGTCTTTAGTGTGTGAAATACTTTTCACTACTAATCAGTTCACGTGGCATAACATATGAAAGGTGTTAGAATTGTTTTTTAAAGTGTAGCTGTTAAAATGCCTGTAAAACCAAATCCAGTGCAACAAAAGTATAGTGTGAAAAGCACATTCAAGGTAAAGCAGCAGAAAGTTTTCACTGGATCCTGTGAAAAGGTCTTAAGATCCAAAGGCATTTCAGTCTGGCTGTATTTGGTCTTCACCAAACATTGCCCAATGTGTTACAGCCCAACATCTCCACTTTGGTAAGTTGTATCCACAGGATGTGGTTGTGGTTTCTTTAAATGCAACCTTGGAAACCTAAGCTGTGCTGCCACGCTTTCTCCGGGCAATCCTTCCAAACAAGCATTCACATTCAGTCTTTTTTCTCATTGTATTGTCATGAATATATTCCTAGCTTTTTACAGGGACTGCAAAGCCATGTAAAATGTTCCTCTTTCATATGGCTGTAGTTATGTGATGTAACCTGCAGACATGAGCTCAAACTAAAAATACTCAGCAGTCGAAGCTGAATGAATAATCCATACATAGCTGTAGTCAGGTCAGATAAAACTGTCGATATTAGCATTGAGCTTATCATATGTAAGTGATGTGAAGCCCCTGCAAATAAAAACAATGTGACCACTTTAAGTTAGAATGAATTGGCTATGAAGAATTTTACTATGAACAAAAGAAACAGACTGACTGTAAAAGGGTGCTAAACTTAAGCAGTGAAAGCAGCTGGTGTGTGTTAGATGTCCACTACCTCCTGGAGCGGTCTCAATGTTCGTCGCCTCAGCAGTCGGGTCTGGTTTTCTGCTCGCATCACTGTGTGTTTCAGGCGCTCCACCTACACACACAGAGGTCAGAGGTCAGGCTCTATCTCTGTATGGGTCAGCAGCACGTCAGATGGACACAGGTTAGCTGACCTCTATCTGCAAGTCTCTGTTGGCCAGCAGGGCGTTGCTCTTCTCCTGGTTCAGACTGTTGATGTCAGCCATCAGACTGTAGTTGTGATCTCTGAGCTGCTTGACCTCCTCACTCAGCTGTTCCCGCTCATTTCGCATCTTTTGCACACGCTCAGTCAGCTTCTTCAGCTCACGGTCCTTCAGCTGTTGCTGGCGAGAGCACACCTCCTGAAGACAAGCGCAAGAGAGGACACAGTGACTGAACAAGTAAGCATTTGTGTCATTTCCATCTCTCTCAGTTCCTCAGTAACCTGGTGGCCGGACCAACCTGATCCTTGGCAGCAGAGCAGGCCTGTTGGCGGCGCCTCCGCTCATCCTGCAGTGCTCTCTGCAGGCGGCTGAGTTCCGACATCAAGAACTGAGTGAGACCTGATTCTCCTGCTGTGTCTGAACACACAACACACAGCTGTTCAGAATCCATTTATAAACAGTACGTTGAAAATATCCGAACAGGCAAACATTCAGGGAAACAGACCAATCAGGATGCTGAAGGTCTTGTTGGGTTCCTTCCCGGTGATCCGGCTGTACAGTTGAGGATAATCCAGTTCCAGACTCTCCAGGAAAGCTGTGTAACCTTTGACTCCTGTTCGCTGCAAGATGTCCAGTAAGGCTCCTGCAAATCAAAGGTTACAACAAAACAGTTGTAAGACTCATTAGTCTGACAAATAAGGGTGCTATATATAGGCACACCAAGGCCCAGCGAGTCATGGTGACAGTTTTGGTGACACGTTGCCATGTATAAGAACAACAACAGCAACCAAACACTTTTTTAAACATGAACGGGAAATCAGTCATCACCTCTGTGACTCAGACGTCACCAGAGCCACAGTTATAGATGCTTTTAGTTTTTACAGTAAATCTCTTTATTTGGTGAGGTCATGTTCACTCTATTGTTTTCTCATTTTTTTTTATTTCTTTTTGTTTATGATAACCTAACTGATTAAGTAAATGCGTAGAGCTTCTTTCAACAGAAATCTCTGAAAGTGGTTTTGCTGACTAACAACAACAAAATCATGCCAAGGTGTAGAGGAAGCACACTGTTACAACTTCCTAATACTTTTAGACCATTCTGGCCACACGCAGCTCTCAATGAGAACTGTTTTTATCGTGTTTCTAAGACATTTCTGATCTTGCCTTATACAGCTTTACTGGTAGAAGTCAGCCAACGGGAAGTCACTGAATTAGACCTCTCTGCCAGAACACTTATGTAATTTATGAATGTGTTTTACAGTGAAGATGTGCGCTTTCAGCTACATTGTAAGCTACAAGTCTTTACTTCTCCCCAACAGTTACACAAACCTACATTTCAGGTGAATTAATTAGACACTGATGTTTTCTTTTTTTCTTTCTTTTTTAAAAATAAAATGGTAGTAATGCTTCCAGGTGATCTAGGTCAGAGGCTGGAAACAGAGCTGAAGTGGTGTCAGAGGTCTTTGTAGATCAGGAGGTTTACACGGAGGCCTTCCTGGGCTAACTGAACAGTTTGTACTGGTCTCAGTCTAAAAAAAACGTACCAACTTTACGCCTCCTGATGACGAGGGCCGGGTCATTGAAAAGCTGCTCTTCATCCTCAGCACTGATCACCTGACAAGGCACACATGAACCAATCACCACCTGAGAGAAAGAAAGAGGAGGAGCAACAACCACAGGAGCAGAGAGGAGAGTAGCAAAGCAGCAGGAAGTAGAGGCAGGAGCAAGAGCATACCTGACACTGACGGAGGTAGGGGGTGATTCTTGAAGGATCAATAGTTTTGATGAGCAGCATCCTGAAGTCATCCAGCTGGAGCCAAGAGAGGTCATCCTCACTCACTCCATCCATCGTGCCGTTACACACTACGCAACACAACACTGCTTACACTGGTCCCACACACCCGCCTCTCTCTCTCTCTGCATCTGATTTTCTGAACAAGTTGTTGGGGTCACTTCTTGTTTTACTGTCAGTCTCCGCCTCATTTAACTGACTCTGAGCTGATTGATTCCAGCTCATCTGAATCCACCAATCAGGTCACAGCTGTTTAGTACTGATCTTTCTGATCAAGCTGCTGTCCACATTCTGCTTGAGTAATACTTTCTAAAATCAGTAATGTTCACAATGCTTTCCACCCTGCGTGCACAGAGCCACTTTAACATCATCTCATGGTCACTGTGGTTGCTTTTATTCTATATTTTAAGACACTTTTTATTTTATTATTCTATTTACGTTTATAGAACCATTCCATTAGATTAAAAACAATACTTTTACTTAGTAAGCTCCTTTAATTTTACTTTTAACTGAGCTCTTTTCTTTTGACTGACTTTTCTCTATGAACCTTTTAAAATTTATTGACTTACTTTACATGTCATCAGGGGTCAAAGTAGGATTTGGCTGATGCGGTGACCATAAGAGTGGATGTGTAAGTGCAATGTGGAGAAGTACAGCTTCACAAGTTCCTGTATGCATGCAAATTACCCTTTTTGCCTCACTTTCACGTGAATGGATTTGATTAGACAATTACTCAGTGCTTTACCAAACACAACTTGACTAAATGGATCCACATTCTTATAAGCTGAGAGATCCCATGCAGACACGTGGAGAAAGGGCCAAGATCTACACAGCTGAGAGTGACAGTGCACACTATCTTAACACCGTGCAAGATAGTGAGATTGATCTTTTTTTTTAATAAATCCCAAATTTCCCAACTTTTGGGATACAGCAATATATCTTATCAAAATATTTTATTTGCTATTTGTTTAACCAAAAAAAAGTAAAAACATAGTTTAAAATCAGTAGTGTTATACACAGTACCGGTCAAAAGTTTTAGAAAACCCCAATTTTCCAGGTTTTTTTAATTGAAAATGATGGTTTAATGTATCATTGCACTCTGAAAATAAAGCATAGTACAAATAAGCAATTGGAGTGAAAAAATCATGGAATCAATTCATTGTATTCTAAACATTTGACTCATCAAACCAGCCACCTGTGGCACACACCTTCACAATTTCTCTGTAGGACAGAGCTACGTTTTTAAACATGTTATGATGGTCTTTCTTCCATTGTTAATTCTTAAATTTACATTATTTTTCAGTTTTGGGTAACCTTACCCCTTTTTTTTAAAAAAAAAACCTCTGACCATTTCAAGGTATTCATTGGACCTTTAACAACTTTGACAGATTTGTTTCTGCACTCTTTCAAACAAGTAGTCTATAAGTAGTGGATCATTTTCTGGCAGCTCCAGTCTGTATGCCAAAGTATCCTTGGGCTGAACCCCGACTTGTCCCTGATGTGATGATGAGAGTGTGAATGTCAGAAAGCTTAGACGTAGAAAAAAGTACAAAGTGTGTACACACCATCGAGCCCTTCTCTGGGCATGAGTCAGAGCTCCTTTGGAGACACGAGGGGGACATATATGATATGAAATGTGTGGTTTTAATGTTAGCTTACGGGGGTGCATATACAATTGTGTTCAAATCCTGAACCACACGGCAAATGAGATTACAGATGAACAGAAGCTTGACTTTTCTATAGTTCCATCCAGTCACAGTGTTAAATACGCAAAAGAGGAAGAAGTGAAGGAGTAGGGAAGTTTGAGGGGGAATCACTCTCAGGCAAACAGGAAGCATCATCTGACTGAAACAGGAAGTTGTGTCACAGCAGAATTCTCAAAGTCTTGAAATTTTACCAACACAAGGACATGAAAAAGAAGTAATGACAGTCTAAGAGTCGCAGCACATCTCACAAACTGGAAGCAACAAGACATGTCCTCACTGTCACCAGTGTGCACACACACGCACACACACACACACACACTTCAAACAGACTTTTTTATTCAAAAATAATACAACTTTTGTGTACAGAAGCTGAAAATTTTCAGCAGCAGCAAAAAACACCAAAACAAAAACAAAAACATTTTTTAGTGCAATTTAGTGAGTTTTGAACTCATTGTGAAGTTGCTACACACATTCGACACTAACACTCAGTTCCGTTTATTTCCCCGCTGATCACAGTCATCCTTTATAAAGACATCGGTCTCACGCTAGTCTGTAACTAAGCTTCACAGTCTTAGAAAACCTACTTCTCCAAACATCATCAGTCCACTCAAAAGTTGCATTTCTGAGGGTCCCTGCATGCACGTAATAAAACATTGTATGGGTTTGTGAAGTCGCCCAGGGAAGTGTTTTCATTGATATAAAAAGAGATTTACAAACGATTATATAGAAAAGTCATTTTCACCTGAGGAACTCAACACATGACATAAACACAAAGTGTTGTTTCCGTTTTCTTTCGTTTCTGCTTGTCCGGTCAGGTCTGCTCCGCAGCGGCTCTGGTGACATCACTGATCCCTGAAAAGTGACTGGCTGAAGCTCCAGAACTGTCACACAGCAGCTGCAGCGATTTCTGTGGACAGAAACATAAACTTCTCAGTGTGTTTATGACTCGTTCTGTTTACTGAACCGATCAAACTTCACGACTGCGTGAGTCACAGCAGGTTTACCCACAGAGAATGTGTTTTGCTCAGCTGTTGTATTTTCAGTGTGTTTTCTAAAGAGATCCGGAGTTAATAAACAGCACAATTACAACTATGTCCATCCTAAAATAGCCATTAGTGCTATTAATTACATTCTTTGGTTTATTTTGTTTTCCTTTCTGTAGTCAGAAATATCATGGTCTCTTTTTGTTTTTTTGAAATATTGTTTCAGATCTGAATTCAGGTCCATAAGGCTGAGTTTGTTCTTTAAGTAAGGATTGTACGGGCAGATTTCTGATGTATTAATCACACATTTTAACCATTTAATCACTTTAGTAATAGTATGTCTGTGAAGGTTCTCAGTCATCCAGGTCATCGTAGTCCTAAAGAAGTCCAGACGCCTTTTCCTTACAGCTCCTTAGACTTTAGTAATAGTAGTTTCACTTTGTCACTTGGGTTAGCTTCACAAATGTGTCTTATGCTTTATCACGTGTTACACACACACACACACACACACACACACACACACACACACACACAGAGTGGGGCTATTGTAAGTTCAGGGGG
>VUQR01004654.1:10294-21525 GCA_015108515.1 Hemichromis elongatus
TAGGGGTCTCCTGGGTGTTTCTCTGTCTGCCTCTGGCTCCTGGGGGGGCGATATTGTGATTTTCCACTCTCATTATCGTGACGTACACACACACACACACACACACACACACACACACACACACACACAGAGTGGGGCTATTGTAAGTTCAGGGGGGATGATAAACAGTGAGACTGCTTCTGCTTATCAGAGATGTAAATCTGCAGGTGATGCTAAGCAGAAAACAAGGTCAAAATTCTCTCTCTGTGAGGGGGAAGGATTTTTAAGGATGGGGCTAAAGGTTTTCTTTATTTTTCCCTTTAGATCAGCGATGTTAGAAAGAAAATGACAGTGCTTTTTTTGTTTGTTTGTTAATTTTATACAGAGGATCCATGGATTTAAAAAATCCAAATATTTTTACAATAATTACAGGACAACCTGAACAAAAAACTACTTCTGTAATTTTATACATTTATTGTGTAGTTTCACTGGTGCAGCCCACCTGAGAGCAGAGTGGGCTGTATGTGGCCCACTGTGTGAAATGAGTTAAAATACCTGCTTCAGATGCAGACAGATTTCTACATACAAGAATCAGAATGACTTTATTTATCCCCAAGGGGCAATTAGGATTAGGAATAAGAAACTGGTTATTGCTGCTATCATGTGATAAAAGTATGGAAACTTTACAGAGAAGAACTTGAATTTGTGGCATTTAGGGCTGAATTTTTTTTCCAAATGAAAGAAAATGTGACTACAGAAAGTACGAGTGCTGTGACAGTTAGTGTTACTGTGATATAAACAGAAGCTGAAACTACGCAACCCACCTCAGCTCTCCTCAGTTTCGCCATTTCTTTGATTTTCCTTAGCTCCACCTCTTCTTCTCCTTCCTCCTCCACCTCCTCTTCCTGATTGGTCTGGCAGGTTGCAGCCTTTGGGACTGGTGGCATGGAAGCCAGGAGTGCGGGGAGAGTGAAACAAGACAGAAAGCGTGCCTTCAGCAACTGGTAGGCAGGATTATTTGAGAAACGCTCAGCTACCAGCTGACGCACTGCTGCCACCAGCTCCTCCTCCTCCTCCTTCTCCTGCTGCTGCAGGTGGTCGGAGCTGACGGGGGCAGCTGCAGGGAAACACAAACATCCCTGAGAACAACCTGAGCAGTCTATGGAGAGAACTGTCAATTATTAAACATTCAGCACTTAATATTTTATTAGCATAGATTTCAGAGAGCAGGAGACACCACCTGCTGTCAGGTCATAATAGTGTGTTACCTGGTTGTTTCTCAGCAGGTGTGAAGTCCGAGGTGGAGTCTGGCAGGACTGGTGGAGGTTGAGGCTCATTGGAGCTGTTCGTTGTGCTGATGTCAGGCTTGGAATTGGTCTGGGGCCATGTGGGTTTGTTGCCCTCACGCAGCAGCTGCAGGGACGACCTGGTTAGCGACTTCTTTGCACAAAGCAGTGCACTGAGCGTGCTCAGATTGCTGACAAAGGGCGGAAGGTAGGGCAGGGACACACCCAATCCTGGTACTCCCACGCCTCCCGACCCACTTAGCCAGTCATTTATGGCTGCTGAGGATTCCGAGAACATAAGAGAAGGGTCGATCTCCAGCACCTCCTTCCTCTGTGGTCTGGACTCTAGGGCGTCCACTCTGACTGTGCCCCGCGGTGAGAGGTTAGTGGAAGACAGCGGGGGACAAAAAGGGAGGGAGTAGCAACCATGGCCTAGGTCAGATCGCTGCACTGACGGTGGGTCGAGAGGCTTTGGGTTACACATGGGTGGCTCAGGAAGTGGGTGAGGCTGATTTGGAAGGGTTATCGGTACAGGCACAGAGGACACTTTAGGTGCAATTGGCCGCAGGCCTCTGGTAGCGAGCTGGACAGGCAATGTGGCTGTGTGTTGGTTTAAACTACTCCCTGGGGAAGGAGGGACGGCGTTTATTACCGCCATCTCCAGGCCTTGGGGCGGGGCTTTTGCAAACTGGACCAGGCCTGTAGGAGTCATGACCCACATTGACTGACCCGGACATAAATGCAACCTGGGCACCGGAGCAGCGACTCGAGTCTGTGTGCTCGCTTTCTCTTTAGAGCGTGCATGGTGAGCGCCGGCAGCACCACAAGAGAGCTTCTGTTGAGGAGACGAGGTAGAAGATTTTTTCTTCTTGGCTTCAGCCTGCAAACGCAGACCAAAGAGGAAACAGTTGGAAGAGGTGACACATACCAGTTAATAAAAACTAGCAGCTAATGACCTGCGGCATCAGTCTGATGCTTTCCTCAACTTCAAATCTTTTGCAGCTATTTGGATGGCAGCCGTTTGGTATTTTGATGGAAAACACTTACCTGATCTTGGGTCCAGACCACAGGTTAAACTGATTAAAGAGCCAGAACATACTGCTGTGACTTTGCTGAGACACCTGACAGACAACATGGCTATCCCTGACCGATCATAGCTTGGGCTGCTGGCAGAAGCTGTTTTCAGGATCATGTGGGGCATGTATTTTTAAAGAGCCCTGAGAAAGTGCTGTTATCATCCACGATGAAGACATTGCAGTTTAAAGGCAATAAGGTGATTACACTACCTATACATTCTTTGCTGTTGTTGTTGTAAATATGTGACTAAATGAGGAACAAAGAACAGAATCTAGTCTTACCTTGGACTGAGCATCTTCCTGCAGAGCTTTGGCTTTATGAGTTGGCTTTCGAATTCGTTTTCCGTCCACATCTGTACTTGTCATGGCCGGACACTGGTCGTCCTCGTTTCTCATCCCTTCCTGCTTTTCTGCTGCTTGCCTTGGTCTTTTCTTCCCTCTGGCCTGGCCATCGGGAACATTGTTGTCTGGCTGCTTTGGGACAGGACAAGGCTGACTCGAGTCAGACCCATGCTCAATGTGGCTAGGCGTTAAAAATGTGTAGTTGTGTTCACTGGAGTTTGGGCACGAAGTGGAGGAAACGGCATGCTGGCTGTTCACACTGGAGGGGAGGGGGACTAAACGAAAGTTTAGAGTTGAAGACACGGCTCCGTCAGAGCGGGAAGGCACGGCAGACTGGCTTGATGGGAAGGAGGTCGACGATTGATTCGGTGTGAGATGAAGACATGTGGCTAATGAAGAAGAGATAACGTTGACTGGATGAGCTGTAGGAGGTCTGCTTTGGGAGGAGTGAACAGTCTGAGGTGGGAGCTGGATGGAGGCACTGACCATCTTTAATGGAGCCGTCTTTTTGACTTTAGCCTAAACAAAACAAAAACAAAAACAGATGAGCCAGCGAGATCTAAGATGGCATTCTGCTGAGAATGGAAATGGTGAGACCATGATGTGTCCTGAGTGGCTGTGCTGTGTGCTAAACCTGTGGCAACAAAGAAGAAAGTGGTGAAGAATTTCAGCAGAAACTCAAAAATTATACCAGGGGAAAATAAGCTGTATGCTCAAGAGCTGACTTTAATTCGGTTTGCTACAATGTTCTCCACCAGTACTACAGTACTCTGCCATACCGATATAGGGCCGGATCAGGTGACCCTGAACACTCTTTCAGTTGCAGCTGGGATGCTGTCCTTCTCTGAGCCTGCTTCTGCTGGAGGTTTCTTCCCACTGTCCCACATTTCTTTCTGACACTTTAGAATCTTTCCTTAAAACATAAAGCACCTTAAGGCAATGTTATATGAATAACATTGAACGGAACTGAATGAGTCATTTCATATTTTGAAAATGCATGCATGCAAATGTCTGTATGTATTGCAATGTCTGAAATTATATTAAATGATGATTTCTGGGTTATTTCAGGATTTTTTTGAGAATACCGGAGAGTTTAGCAGTGTGGGAAAGTTTGCATGGTTATGGCGGACTCGTGCAAGAACGAGGTGCTGACAGTAACTAGTAGTAGACTGCAGTATGTAGACTGCAGTATCAGTCATCAGTTGGAAAAGGATAGTGTTCTTTAATAATACTTTACAAAGTTCATGGTGAAGTGTTGTAAGGTAGTCGTGACAGTATTTTGGTCAGAGCAACATTTGCTACTGTATTGCAGTACTGGCAGTAAACCTCTGAATCATAGGAGGAGTAAAGGCTAGCTGATTACATAACTTTAAAAAAAAAAAAATCCACCGAGCTCAAAAAAGGCAAGTATAGAACAAATCCAGCATGAGTGAAAGCAGCACTATAATTATTATACTCCTAGTGAAAAGATAAATAATACTATATTTTTTTTGTATACAAACAACTAGAAAACAAGCAGAAACTTCTGTATAATCATTAATAGCGAGAAATCTGAAAAAGTTACCGTTGCTTTAGTGACTTTCCGAGGAGCTCTGGCCTCTAGAGGGAGATTCGGAGTCTTCTTTCTGTCCTCACTCCTACCATCTTCACCATCCACACCTGTATGTACAACCCCATTCTGACTCTCGTGATTCTCTGTTTGCTTTTTTTCTCTGGGTAGATTTAGGGTGGAGGGGGAAAGGCAAAGTTGGCGGGAGCAGGAAGCAGGGGAGAGGACGGCAGTCTGTGAGGGGCTAATAGATACAGGCTGATTAAGACACGGGGACAATGAGGCTGTGAGGCTTTGGGTCAAAGGTACAGCCTGTTGGTTACAGGTAGAGGGGACATTCTGGACAGTTGAGACAACAAAAACTGGAGTGACAGTTGGCCTCTGACAAGCAGCAGGAAGAGGAAATGGAGAAATGGTGACCCCTGCATGCTGAGGTGGAGAGAAAGCAGCATTCAGCTGTGAGTCAGAATGAGGAATTGAGGCAGTCTGAGGAAATGACATAGGAGCAACTTGAGGCCGCATGTTAGGAGGCACCTGAGTAACAATGGATGGGTGCAGCTGAGAAGGAGAAGTTTGTCTGCACCCCCTGTCTGCCTCAGATGACTTCTGCATGCCCAAATTCATCCGCTGAAGTATTCCTGCCACAGTGTTTGGATTCTTTAATTTGACAGGAGGAGGTTTGGAAGGTGGAGTCACGAATGTCACCTCGCTCTGCCTCTGCTCTATCATCTCCTTACACCCCATGACGTCCACGTTCATGACTTTGAGGAACAGCGTGAAGACAGACGTTGAGGAAAGCTCTTTCTTCTCTACTCGCTCCCTCAGGACATCTGCTGCCGTTTTTCTGGTGCTGGCTGGGATCAGCAGGTTGCCGATCCATGGTGTCACTGCAGCCTGCAGCATGAGGTCTACCCCCTGGACAGTCATTCCTTTCTTAAAGAGTGGCCTGCTGGTTCTGGAAGTCTGTGTCTTACATTTAGACCTACTGTAAAACCTCCGCGCTTGATTGAGCAAGTGGGCTCGGAGCTGGTCAGGTGACACCATCATCATGGCGCCACTGTCGTGGCGCTCTTCCCATCGCAGCTCCCTGGGACGTGGTGCGACAATCACAGAACGTCCAAACTTCCCCACAATGGTCGACCGCATTAAATTGTCATTTTGTGGCTCGTTGGAGGAAGCCAACACAGCTGGACGAAAGTTCAGGAAAGTAAACGGTTGGGGTCTTTCAACTGGAATCCATTCCTGCACGGGTGGGAAAGTGTATTCTTCCTCCAGTTCCCCCTCCTTCACCTCCTCCTGCACCTCCACTGGTTCCTCACACTTTTTCATCTTCTTTTCCTTCTCATCATCACTGTCCATGTATTCTATCGCCATCTCTTCCTCCTCCTCCTCCTCACTGATCACTTCTTCTTTTATTGCATTGAGGCGTCTCCTGATGTTTTTGTTGGTTTTAGGAGCCTTCTTCTTCGTCTCATCTCCGCCACGTTTCCTCTGTGGTTTTCTAGCACACCCTACTTTCTATTTTTGGAGAGTTAAAGACAGTCATGGTTTCACTTTCCAGGCTTGCTAAGTAGTTAAGCAGTTGTCACATTTTTAGGTAGTATTGATCATTTTATTTATTTATCATTAATACCTGCATTAAACACGGAAACCTTAGTTCTAGCTATAAGGCATCATTTCAATACAAAATCAGATTGAACTTTATGTTGCCGATATTCTAATTCCATCTCCTGCCAGTGGTTGAGCTGGTATTAAATAAAGTAAATAAATAAATGCACATTAGGAGTGTAATAAAAGTACCATTTGGTACGTCTCCTAACATTATAACTATTCTTTGATTATTTTAGTTTCATCTCGTTTTCCCGATCCCAAAAGTCAGAATTTTCCTGAACCACCAGCTGAATTACAGCCACAGGTAATCAGGTAACGTTATGTTAATCCTGTAACAACACCAACATTTCCCTCCCTCCGAGACAACAGGTCATGTACCGCATCTACAGCTTTGTTCATTTGCCTCCACGTCCTCATACACTGAGCGTCGATACGGTTGGGAATCTCGGCTGCGATCTTCGCCCAGTGGCCTGAAAGAAACAAACACACACTAAAATGAGTTCAGACACACAGATGCTTGACAGCAGCGTGTGTCACTGCAGCTGCTTAGATGTTTAGTGCCGAATTTTATTTTTTATTGGATATTAATCACAAAAATGGCCATGCAGATGAAGATTGAGTTAAAGATTCATGTTATCAGATCATATTAAAGCAGAATCTCAGCATCAAAGTGTGTGAAAATGTTATGTTCTGAACTTCTGAAGGAGGACTTCCCTTTCTTGGATTATATGAAACAAGCTTTTTTAGCTTTTAAGCCAACTTTCTTCTGAATGGCTGCCCCATGCAAACATAAGCTTCAAACAGCAAGTGGGTGGGGCTTGTGTGCTCCATGCAACTAGCTGCTTCCCACTGGCGCCGAGTGCTTAATAGCGATTTGTCTGGTCGTTGGAGTTTTCGCTATATTATTGTAGGGCCTAACAATATAATGCAAATGAAGTGATGATTGTGGTGATTTGGTGCCATATAATTAAAATTGAAATGAGCTGAATTAATTTTGCAGATGACATTGTGATCTGTAGTGGGAGTAGGGATCAGGCTGAAGAGGGCTTATAAAGGCGGAGGTGTGCACTTGAGAGAAGTGGTCAATAAAACATAAAGACAGAATAGATGTGAGTGAGATTTTCACTGTGCATGACCAGAATGGACAAGATTAGACAAGATTGAAAATACACAGAGTGATAGTGCATATGCTGGACAAAGTATGTTAAATATGGAGCTGCCAGGCAGGAGGAAAAGAGAAAGACCACAAAACATTCATGGATGTAAAGAAGGAGGATACAGAGTGGGTTCAGGGCTCTAGAGTGCCACCAATTTGGTCGCAAATGTGACCAAATTTTTCACTGGTGCGACTAAAATAGATCCTAGATCACACCGATGCGACCAACTGTTCGAGAAAAAAAAAAACTCTGAAAGTCTCCGTGTGGTGAACAACAAACACACATTATGCCCCTATCGTGGTCTAATCTAAACCAATCAGAGAGAGTCAGGGGCGGGAGCTTACTGATTGGCCGGGGTCCAGCTACTCCTGCGGTCCTTCGTGTGTGCGTTTGAAAGTGTAGGTGGATACAGAGAGGTGAGTAACTTGAATAAAGTGATAACGAATTATTAAAACCTGTTAACGCCAGAATCTCAGGTTAAAGCTCCCAAAACTATTTTAATAACCACCAAACAGTAAATGAGAACAGGTAGGATTCCACACAGAGCGCGGGTCCGCGCTTTGTGTTTACGTCTTTGTTTGCACTAGATTCTGAGCTGTTTAACGTCTTCTACAATACTGCCAAAGAACTTTTAGCAAAAGCACTTTTTCAGTAACTTATCTTTCTTGTAGAACGGTGCTCCAAATAAAGAACTTTGTGTTGACAAGATTGTTAGTTAATTGTTTATAAATAAATATTGTCTGTACGGACAGCGATTTCCCCCCCAAAAAAGTGCACATATAAAACTGTGGCGTTAAGTGATGCGGTTAAAAAATGTGGGTGCGCCCGACTTTTGTGCACCAGTGCAACCAAGGCAGAAGGGGTTGTTGTGACGGAGAAGGCTGCTGTATGCTGCAGATAAAAAAAAAAAGAGAAAGCTGCTATGAAAGGGCCATTCTTTAATAAGGGAATTGGGCAGAAAAGGCTGAGATACGCCAAATAACACAACAACAGGACTGAAAAAATCTAAATATCAGTGGTAAGACACTGCATGCAGTGACAAAGAAAAAAAATCTTGTGTGATTGCAAAAGCTGTTGCTGTTATTCTGCAAACGTTGCAGCAACATGCTTTAAGTATGCTGCTCTGTGACCCACCGACTCCATGTTTCTCCACCAGCTCCAGTAGCAGCTCTCTCTCCTTCCTGTCGAATGGGCCTCTTTTTGTCCCCGCCTTCAGACAGTCGTAATACCTGCAAGCAACCCCGCACACATCACAACTAAGACCCAGATTATCACACAGATGCCGTTCTGTTCTCCCAGTCAGGTATTACCTGTCTCTGCAGCCTCCATCGGTGCGTCCAGGAACTTCCAGCCTGATCTTCCACCAGTTCTTCTCTCCGTGACGAGCCACAGCTTGTAACAGAAGCTGACAGACAGAGACTGGTCAGTAACCGGGTATTATCATATGTATCAGTACAAATATAACAAATATCCATAGTAGGTTCCAAACTGGGACCCTATGCAGCAGAATCTCATCACAGGAAGACAAACAAGTACTTCCCCTCTGAGCCATTTACACTACTGTTGGTAGACTGATGTGGCTCTGCTATGGTGTATCCACTTAGTCCTCTGTCTACCTTATCCTCCTGCTTGGTCCATGGCCCTCTCTTCAGGCTCGGGTCTAAAACTTGGTTCCACCTGTAGATCAACTGTGCCGGGTCACGACCCTCCATGAAATAACTCACTGGGAACGAAACGGGTATGAGAGTGTTGGCATGTAAAACAAGCACATGCAACTCATCAATGACAGAGAGACAGACGGACTGATGTAACAGTGTGATGCGATTACTCTGTGTGTACGGGATGAAGTTCCCGATCCTCATCTTGTCAACCAGCTCTCTCAGCAGAGCATCTTCAGCCGGAGTCCAGCTTCCCCGCTTTAGTGAGCCTGAGACAAACCGCTGGAACATCTGAAGACACATGAAAGCCGTTCTTCCCGTCTGAGAGGGAGAGAGCGAGAGGTCAAAAATAGCCACACGTTTCCGACAGATGGACAGTGCTCCCTCCTGCTCACCCCCAGCTCTTGTGCGATGGTCTCCCAGTGTCTCTCTTCGTGTTTCCTGCTGATCTCCTTCAGCTGCTGCACCTCCTCCTGGTTCCACCGAGTCTTATCGATGGATGGGTGTAGGAAGTTCTGCCAGAAACAGCGGATGTCCCCCGCGTCCCTCGTCTCTTCAAACTGGGGACGATGGTAAAAAAAAGTGATCATCTCAACACTCTGTCACTTCTGCATTCTTAATCAGATTCCCTAATTACTTTATAAAACTTACATCAATGTTGGATATTTTTTGCCAGTCATATTCTTCAAATCGATCACCAATCAGCTCCTCTTCCTTCTTCTGTCTGACCATTCAGAAGAGCGAATGAGATATACATTACATTTTGAAGGGCATGATAAAAAAGCTATTGATGGCAATGTTTGTAGCAGTGTCTAATAGAGGAAGCTAACTGCCTAGTGCTATTCCACATACTTGTTTCTTACTAGATTAAACTAATCCTGAACCAAGCTAAAACATTCTGATGAATCACTGGCTCCCCCCAGTGAAAGTTATATTTAGAATTTGCAGATGTTAAATACAAAAAGTGCCTTTTAAAGAGCACATTTATTAATGAGAAACTATTGTTTGCACTCTGTCACTGATGCACACAAAAGTTAAAAAGCGGAGAAGCTTCTTCAGTTTTAAGCTGAAGAAACTTCTCGTAATAGAGGTGAAACAACTTCAAGGAAACTTAAAGAAGTCCAAACGCTGTTCTTTCCAAGCTCCTTAGACTATGATGACCTGAAGGACTGAGAACCTTCACAGACATAAGTGGATGGTTACACTGCAGGTTCAGCTGATACAGCATAGCGAACATCACACTGCATCTAAACTTTTCATGTGTGGCATTCAGATCCAACTAAATTACGGGAATTTAGTTAAAGAATGATGAAAAGTTTTGACTCTTTAGGTTAAGGGTAATTGTCAGCTGTGCCGACATAGAGCATTGATATTGGTATCCAGCTAACCTGAGCGAGCCGATTTCTTTCTCCAAACTGTCTATCTGTTCTCTGATTAGCTGCCTGTCTGTTTCCTCTACAGAAAGCAACTTCTGACTCAGGTAGTCCACTCTGAAAGAGAAACACACAAACACAGACACAAAAACAAGGCAGACAAAATGTAATGATAATAAAAAGGATCATATCAATAATAAGAAGAACAAGGACGACAGCATGCGATGTTACTTGGAGAGTTTGGGCTGGACAAGTCTCCTCAGACTCTCTCTAGACACTGCATGGATCAAGAGAATCTTCTGCCAGCTCTCCCCTAAGACACACAGATACAGGAGATGCTTAGTGGCAAAACGGTAAATGTTCTACACTTATAGAGGATGTTATTTTGGGGCTCTAATTTGCTAGATTGACAGTTGAAAATAATCCTTATTTATTTATTATCGGTGCAGCAACTTCAGTAGGACTTCGCTTTAGTTTATCAGAACAAGGCAAGCCGTTTTAACTCCAGTCCCTTGAAGATACCTTCATTTTGACTGACCGTGGTCACAGGTTGCAGCTGTCTTCAGAAAAAGATACCTGAAATGGAGCAGTCTGCTTCAGCTTTCTGGGTCATAAGGATTGCAGACCGTGTTGAAACTTTGGCCATGTTTAATCTAAGTATCCACTACTGTAACCACCAATTTTAACAGAAATAGTCCAAAAAAACCGCACATTAACAAAGCATATTAAATTTGCATGCCCTTTTTTCAAAATCTTTGTGTGTGTTTGAGATGTCCTATGTATCATTCAAATTTAATGTATGGTTTAAGTTACTTGCAAATCTTCGTGTATTAATTTTAATTTATATTTTTGCTGCAAAAACATCAATAGAATCAGGTTGGTTAGATAAATCTAAGTTATGCACCTGTTAGTCTTACTTACGTGAGCATGACTTGATGCCAGTGCTGGTATTTAGGCCTAAACATCACTGGAGTTAAAAACAGCCTCACAATGCAGCTAACATGTCCATTTATTTATATACATTTATTTGGTTTGTTTCACTTTGGGTAAAAAAAAAAGTGTTTGTACAGTCTTACATCGTTTTATTTTCAGTTTTTTGTCGTCGAGATATCCAGCTATCCTGCTCGCCTTTTCCCTCGCCTCCTGATTGGCTGGAGGACCCTGGAGGCATACAGACACAAACAGCCCCTTATTGGTCAG
>VUQR01004654.1:21545-55114 GCA_015108515.1 Hemichromis elongatus
CCTTATTGGTCAGCTGCAGTAACAGTAACCCTGTGTCTGTTGTTGGGCATGTCTGTCTTACCAGTCCCGTCAGTTTATCCTTGAAGTATGGTTTCAGGAAGCGACCTAGATACATATTCATTGGCTGCTGGTAGGAGGAGTTGGTGGGCTGCTGCTGTTTGGAAGGCTCTTTGACTGGTCCAGACAGCTGAGATACCAGCTCCTTCTGCAGGAGAAAAAACAACAAACGAACGAAACATTTAATATGAACACTGACCTACTGTCTGTAGTCATGTGTTAGTACTGACCTGCTGTCTGAGATTGTCTGTTAACACTTCTAATGTCTGTGTTTTTACATCTGTACTGACCCACCGTCTCTGGTTGTTTGTTTTTACTGACTTGCAGTCAGTTGTTTTACTCTAATACTGCTGACTTTGATGTTCATGCATCAGTACTATCCTGATGTCAGCTGGATGTAGCTCAGTACTGACCTGCATTTGTGTGTCAATGACCTGTTGTATGCATTAGTGCTGACTGACTATTTGTGTGTGTTAGAACCGACCTGCTCCTTCTGGTTTTGTGTTAGTAGTTTCTCCAGCTGGCCCAGAGTTTCTTGAACCACCTGCTGGTACACGAGGTTCATCTGAAGACATGAGTCCACTGACGGTGACAGGCCAAGGTCACTCTGCAATTAGTGTAATTATGGAAAGTTATTTCACAGTTACTGTTAGAGGTACTGACAGTTTAAGGACATGGATGCTTACCTCCTCACTGCTGCTGCAATCATCATCTGCCAGAAAGAAAGCAGGAGACATTTATTTCCCTTTTTAAACCCTGTAACAAGTAACAAAGTTCCTAGTGCGGTTCCTGGTTCCTTTCTCATTTTTGATGTCAATTATATTTTAGCAGATAAAAAGGACAGTGACTTTTTAATGAGTTTCTGATTACATTAAAAAAAAAAATTCAGGCTGCACAGACATGCTGCAGGACAGCCAGAGAAAGGTACCTGAAACAATGGTGGGACTGTGTGGTCCCAGCACATCCTCCAGGTTCTGGATCTCTTTCTGGATTTTCTCTCTCTCAGCCAACAGACCTGCTGCAGACTGAATGCAAGCAAGCAAACAAACACACACACACACTTGGTTTGTGTCTTGGTTGCAACTCTTATTCAATTCATGCACCACGTTTTCCTATGAGATCTACCTGTCCAGCTGGAGTATCCACATCCTCACGATCAGAGTCATCATCTAGTCAGATATGTAACAGGTCATTTAGAGACAAGCAAACAGGCAGAGAGGGATAAAGAGAGAGAAGATGGGTACCTGTTCCGCTGCTTAGGAGCTCCAGTTCAGCATTGGTTACAGACAAACTCTGTTGCAGTTCATCCACCTCTCTCTGGATCTTGTCCCTCTTTGCTGACAAAGAGGCAGACATGTCTTTGGAAAGACACAGAGAAGACTGCATTGTTCTGTCATGACATACATGATAATGAGCTTTTCACCCGATGATTTGGGTATAAACGGAATATTTGTTTATTTATTAATAAGCGTTTTGACTGACTAGTGGTCAGGGCTATCACTTCGATAAAAACAACACACAAGTATTTTAATTAACTTCCTGGTTGTGAACATTCATAAATTATATGTATTAAAGACAAAATAACGCGATATAAACTAGTCTTGTTAATTTTCTTCCTATAAAGCATAAACTGACGACTTTAACCTGAAGCAGTAGTAGCACTACTTGTACCAGCGCTACTCTACACACGGACTAGTACTACTAACACACCGCACGACTGTCTAAAACCTCAGCAGCTCGAAAGACATCGTTTACCTATTTGTTTTTACCGAATCTTACTGCGTTTCTACTTTTTACCTGCACATGCGGGGACCGCCAATCAACGCGTTTCCGACGTTAACATATTACCCAGCAGGCTTTGCGGCGGGGAAAATTATGCTTGGACGTTCCGTTGTTTAGACTTAAGTTCCGGTTCAGAAAGTCCACATGAAAAGAAAAAAACAAGCATTGCGATTCCTCCGTTTGTCAATTAGATGCTTCAAGCTACACGTAAGAAACGATTTAAAAAAAATAGCAGCACAAAACCAACAACCTCGCCGATCCGTGTTTGGTTCCTTCCCCCCCGATATCACTTCCGGTTGTTGCATATTTCATTCAGCATAGATGTATGTTTATTTTTTCAGATATTTTTGTTTTTAGACCAAATGCCCAAAGCCACATTTTAATCCATAGAGAAATTCTTAATGTAAAATTTGTACTGTTTTTTTCATTACAAAACCTAGTTCATAAACCCACAACTTCACTTCATATTTTACCACATTTTCTTTATTTTTTTACTCTCATGTAAACTAAGCTTCAACTCGTTTACATTAAAAATCCTATTGTGCAATTCCTTCTTTAGTTTCACTGCCAATCAATCTTTTTTTTCTAAATTATCTATTCCTAAAAAAAATACAGTTTATTTGAAGAAAAACTTCAGTCCTATAAAAAAAATCCAGTCCATAGCTACCGATTCCACTTTTCCAGTGTAAACACAAATATGAATGAGGGCACATTATTGTATTTTCCAGCTTTCATTTTGTGTTTAGCCTTCAGTCACTGTCAATATTCACTGTTTACTCTTCAGAGGTCTGAGAACTGAAGCTCCTCCTCTGACGACCTCACGCCTGAAAATATGTCCATCTTCTCTTCAACTCATAAACTCCTCTCAATCTACCGCCGTCGGTACAGGATGTCCCAGGTGTCCCTCCATTTCAGTCCTTGCAGCTGATGGGCTGACAGTTCAGGGCTTCCATAGGTTAGAGGACAAAAGGCGCGGTAGGTCAGGAAGATGGACACCAACACAGCCACTGCACCCACACACAACGCACGCTGGTGTGTCGTGCTGCTGCAGATGCAAACAGACACCAATATGAACAAAACTTTTTAGATACAAGCAAAAAACGTCACATTTTCATGAAAATTCACCAGTGAAATCTAAACTCTGACAAAGTGAGCTTCTATACATAAAGCAGGTACAAGTACAGTGTTTGACGTTCCGTCCACATATTTTTGAACACAATTCTGACCAGGTGTAAGGAAATAGTGCAAAGTACCGGTACCAAAAAAAAAAAGAAAGTTTATATATAACACGCAGGAAAAGACCCAGGGAAACTGAATTAACGATAAAAACAAAATAAAAAATAAAAAAAACAATAAAAACCCTGAAAACCATACATTTCACACCGAAGCCTCAACTCTGGCAGCCTGGTACCAAACGAACGGTCCCTGGCCCGGGGGTTGGGGATCGCTGTGGTAGGGTAAGCCATTTGGCTGAAACTTCACTGCAGCAACATAAAACGGTACTCAGTAGTTTGTATGGCTTCACATGCTTGTATGCAGGTCTGACAATGGATGGTGTCCTCCTCCCAGATCTCGATTGAGCTCCTGAAGCTCCTCCAGCATTGGATGGACTGAAACATAATGTCCCACAGGTGTTCTGTTGGATTTAGGTAAAGCTGAATCTAAATGTGGGCGCTAGTCAATGGTATCAATTCCTTCGTCCTTCAGGAACTGGCTGCATACTCTTGCTATTTGAGGCCAGGGATTGTCGTGTACGAGACCCCGAGGTGGTGCAGGACTTTAAGACCATCCTCATGAAGTCTGTTTCTGATTGTTTAGTCAGAGACATTCGCTTCAGTGGCATGCTGGAAGTCATTTTGTAGCTCAGCCACCACTCATCATCCTATTCTTTTCTGCATAAAGGAGCAGATACCGGTGCTACTGATGGTTGTCCTGCTCTTCTTAGCCTCTTTTCCACTAGTACTTACTCAGATCTGCTTGGCTCCTACAAATACTTCACAATAGAGCCTTGTTAGGAAATTAAGAATTTATGTGCACTGAAAAGCTGAGTTTGTATAACCAGCACAGTGCAGGAACTTTAACACAGTGGAGGTGGATCATACTACTAAAATATAACTAACTTCTCCTTAAGACAAAGCCAGTAACTTTTAGCAGCTGTGGTAGAAAATGTCAGTCAGTAAGATAAAACAGGCAGTGGTTCTGTAGGTGAATGAGAACATTTCAACATTAATCCCAGCTTAGTTAAAGCCCCAGTTCTAAAAAACACCCACTGACTCGCGTAGCAAGTTCTAAACAATTAAATAATTCCAATATCCATTTGCTGGGTTGCATTAGTTCATCTTACCCAATGACTGGTAATTACCAGAGACTGCCAAACCAACACGATTAAGGTGAAAATTTAAATTTAAATCAGGAAAAAGAAGGGTACCTCCCAAGAGGAGATGCTGCTGAAGCTGATGAGCGTACCTGAGCAGGTGAGTGTGTGCATGCTCCAACAGAGCAGGACTCAGTAGGTACAAGTAGCAGAGTGCAGGCAGGTAGTGATACAGGAAAAGGGTTTTTTCCATGAGCAAGAAGGGAACAAAGTTCACCACCCAGCCGCCAACGCACACACATCCCAGACACACAAACTGGTCCCACACACCTGAAAAAACACACACATTTAGTGATGACAAATGGTACCATAACATAACATAGCAGACAGCTCAGGTTAGACTCAGTCTCTGATGCATATATGTCAGGCTGGACCATCTTTCTGCAGATCCATCAGGGAGGCCAGACCCTAGAACTCAGTGCATCTCTACGTACCATCAGGTACATCTTTCAAGCCCCGCCTCCTCCTCAACAAGTAGACAACTGCCAGCAGCTGATAGGCCAGCAGGCTGAGATTGGCCACACCCCATGACACCGGGTTACCAATCAGATGGATCTGAGCCTGAAACAGACAAAGTGGATTACAGGGCTAAAAAGGACAGTGTGTGTGTGTGTGTATTTCTGTGTGTGTGTTGTGATTTTACATTGGTGGAGGAGTGCAGCCAGTATGCAATGTTGGTCTCCATGGTGATCCATTCTAATGGGGAGGAACTGTATTTGTGCTCTGACTCTTCCTGTTTTACTGTCAGCATCTTCCACTGCCAAAAACATCAGATTTTTTTATTTATTTTACTCCTTCCTGTTTCTTTACTACTGTCACAGTAATAAATCTGATTGGACAGTGAGAAGTCATGTTCATACCTGCAGTTCAATAAATTTTGCCCAGAAAGAAATTTTTCTATCAACGTCGATATGAGTTGGCGAGTGAAGTTCTGCCTCGCGTTCCTTCTGCTCCTGACCTGGACATGATGGATAGTGTGACGCTGTGACCTCACTAACCTAACAATGCTAAGCTGCTGGGTGATAATAGTGAAAGAAGGAAGAAGAATGTAAAGAGGAGGAGGAGGTGGTTAGGGGCCATACTGGTTCCATAGCGGTGCTCCTCCACTGTCCATTCCAAACTGCTGCTGTGAGCTTTAAACAGTTTGTCTGCTACAACCTCCAACTGACGAAAACCCCAGTCTGGAAGGGGCACACCACTCAGCTGCAAACACAAATACACACAAACAGGCTATAAAAACTTCATATTGCAGGGACATTCAGCTGAGACATATTCTGTCCACACCTTAAGGACAGCTGAAGTGTTGACATGAATGAGTCGGACTTCAGACAGGATGGTCTTCCACACCTCTGACTCGGAATTCCTGTTTGAAATGTCCTGACCACACAAACACCAACAAACAGCAGGCTCAGTAAAAAGCATTCCAGCCACTGATCAGTATTAGTAAAAGGTAAGAGGTGTTTCCATGTTCAAGCAGTTCCTATAGGTGTAATGTGAACATGGCCCAGTACTCTTGTGCATATCCATGTACAAAATACTCTCATGAGTAGATAATTTCAGCTTATTCATCCAGTCTCTATTTGACAATCTTGCAACTTAGCTCATTATTTTCACACTGTTTTACCAGCTAAAGTTACTAATTAACAATTAATGTAGCATAACTAAGTTACACGGAGCCAGCTAATCTTGCTTACCAAAAAAGAAAACTATCGGCGATATTTTGCTAGCTTGATAAATACCTTACACATAATATGAAAAATATTTATTTTAGCCAGCTGTAGGTCTGGCTGTAAGGGCACAAAGTAAAGATGTAAAATGAACAGGAAAAGCCAACCTGGGGGTGTTAAGTTACACTTAGCTGGCTAAGTGTATCTGGCAGTGGCTACTTTATAATGTCCTTGTATATAGTGCAGATTTGCTGCTTTTATAACATTTGTACAACATACAGTCACATGCAGTACATAAAATTAAATAAAAAAAACACTATACAATAGTGAAGCTCAATGCAGGACAGTTTCATGAGCATGATAGCGGGCACACAGAGTCTGAACTTGTGCATGTACAGCATACAAATGTGAGCAAAAGAATGCTAACTGCAGTCATTGAAGACGATATTTTTCAACAATATTTTTCTAGAAGTTACCCCCTACTCTTCTAATTAAATGTGTGGGTGCACTGCTGTAGATGTAGACAGAGATCACATGCAGCACAAGCCGTACTCACCACCCTCCACAGGTTCTGTGCTGGCATGGACACGTTGAAGTCTATGTATCCAGAAACTTCCTGAGTGTGAGGGCTCATGGGAGCTGCTACGTCATGACTGAAACACATCCATTGTAACACTGAAATAAACCAGCTGATGGTAAACACGCAGGGGCACACAGAGCCGATGGAGAGGGGTCAACTACAACCCACAGAGAGCTATTTATTCAGTACACAACTACAAAGTTCTTTCCTGACCCAACAATTTATTTCCAAAGTAAAACTTGAGTTTAGTAACTTGTCTATTTACTCATTGCCTCTAAACATTTCAAGTTTTGAGCTCCAGATGTCCAGAGACAACGGTGCCTTTAAAAATCATGACATATCCTGAATTGTTTACCTGTTAAGAAAACGTGACGTCATCCCATGAACCAGCTGGATGACATCACCGTGACGGACAGGTCGAGGAGGAGTGTCGACCACCAGCTGCTGCCTGACAACGATACAGACAGTAGTTAGACACCTGCTGTCTCCACGTACAGCACTTGAAAAGACATGTGATCTACCTGCCCGGATCTTTGATGATCCACCAGTTGTTGACATCTTTGAAGGGATAACAGGTGACCTGCTGCTGGTGAGAGCTGCCCCGCCCATTTTCATACCTGAACAAAAACACAAAACAGCAACAAATAACTCATGAAGTCGAACTGTACCTGGGATGCTTTTTTTTTTTTAAGTAGGGGGTTAGCTGCTGTGTTGGAAGCACCTGATTGGATAGTTGACTTTGTGAGAATGGAGCCAGCAGGGGATTGGCTGGGAGACAGAGCTTCTCAAAGTCACCTGACTCCCGTAAGCCACTTCGAGAGGCTGACCCCGAGTGATCCTGGAGAGACCGCCCTACAACACAAAAATCAATCCATCAATCAACCACGGCTCCAGAATCTTGTATTCCACTCTTCTAAAATTTGTGTCGATACACCACGTTGCATTTAATCGTTAGTTATTATTAATCTGTGCTCTCTTCTGCAATGTTCATTTTCTTTTGTTTCCCTTTCCTCACCCCCAGTGCTTGCTCATAGGAGGTCATATGATTGTTGGGGTTTTCTCAAAGAATACCAAATACAGTTTTGTAATATGATTATGAGTAATAAGATTCTTTATGAAAGTACCAAGTGGAAGCATGTAGAGATTACAGAGTAAAGGATCAAGGACAGACCATTGAGGAAGCCCTGACTGAAACTTTCTGTTAATTACTGCTGATCTTTAGGTCACTGATAACTACAGTAAGAGCTGCTTCTGGGGTGTGATTGGTTCCCATTGGGTATTTATCATAAACGCAGTGAGATAAAAGATTTTGCTTCATTTGTTGGTGAACAAATATTAAAAGATTAGAAACAGGTCTATAATTACTCATTACCAATGGACCTAAGTTATTTTGAGCCTCTGACAGTAGCTGGCAGTATTTACCTGCAGGCTGGCCTGGAAAGCAGGACTCATCAGCTGGTCATGTGGTCCGCTGCGGTTCAGGAAACTCAGGTGAACGTAGAACCAGAACACATAGAGCAGGACTGGAACCGCCACCAGACACACAACTCTATGTACACACTGCACACACACATTCATCTGCACAGACATGCATGGAGAATCATTATGTTCTTAGAATCACATTTTTCCATGTCATAAACATAATCTGTATATAAAAGATGGAAATACTATAACACAAAAAACACATAAATAAATAAGATACACAGGCAATGCTTTTGGTTTTACATTGTGCTAAACTCCTATTAATAAAACATTGCAGACAAATACTTAATCCACATAATGTACACCCTGCCTCACGATCCCATAAAAACAGTCTAATTTCAAAGGAAAACACTGCACCAGTTTGGAAAGCCTTGAACATTTATGGAGAAGACCCTCTTAAGTGAATTGGGAACACTGTTTTACAAAACCATCACCTTGTGGTACTCAAGTTTACATGAAACTGGAAAGTTAGTTCATGAAACACAAGGAAAGCATTTACTGAGGATGGAATCTGTAGAGCTGGGAACCATTTTCCGAAAGACACATGACATGGAGTGTTCTTGAGAGTACCAGCAGTCATAGATGCTAAAATGTAGGATTTTCCAGCCAAATGCTGTACATGATACAATCAGGACGTCTAGACTCACATGACTGATAGTTTTGTCTCCAATAAGCTTCCAGGTGTGCAGAGAGGCCATGACCAGCAGCAGCAGATATGAGAACAAACCCATGTACTTCACCCTGACATCAATCACATTTTCAAGTTAACATCTGCATTTTAGAAAACAACACAGGCTAGAGAGCAACAGGCCTTAAATCAGCTTCTCACCCGACAGCCGCACCGCACGAGACACCAGAGAGAATCAGCCAACTGTATCTGGACCAGGAGCTGAGGAGGAGAGAGTAGTAACTATCAGTAGTAGTAACGTCAGAGCAGAGAGAAGGTCAGTCTGTGGTTTCTGAGAAATAATATCATCTAGTATACAATGATAACAAACTGTTCAACTCAGTTCAGCTGTACTAACTAATTTACAACAACAGGTGCTTCAAGCTGCTTCTCACTGTAAGGTACAAACCCCACAGTATTAATAAGAGAATCCTGGGTAATCACATGATTCCCTATTAGCTAGCACTTGGTGAGAGTAGGGATTACGAACTTCCTTTTAGCAGGAAGAAACCTCCAGCAGCTACTTGCCTATGTTTAAGAGTAGGGCAAAAGTGAAGAAAGGAGAAAAGAGGGGCGTAGAGTGAACACTCTATACCACACAAAAGCAGCTCTCCAAATTAACAGCAACAGCGGAACATGTGAAAATACAAGTTTCAAAAAGATATTTAAAGAATGGACATTTTAAGCACCAACTGCTAGTGTTGGTAGCTGGGCATTAGTCCGCCAGGGCCGCCGCTCCAGGCCGCAGCACAACAACATTGCACCAGAGCCCTACAGCACTTCCTGCGGGTGGTGGGCCTACAGGAGGACGGGTCCATGCACTTTTTTCGGGCACCCCATGGACTAGGGCCTGGCCGCCAGTAAAAAGCGGTGCTCTACCTGCACTGTGTATAGTGCGGGTGGAGTACTGCTGACTTTGACTGAGAACATGAGAACATGGTTGGACAGTGAAAATAAGACTTCAAGGACCTCCTTAATCGCACTAGCACGTCTTCCGTGGAGGAAGCAGAGTCTGGGGATGACTTGTCCATGTTTCGGGGGTGAGGTCACTGAGGCAGTTAAATAACTTTTTGGTAGCAGGCCCCCTAGGGTGGAGGGAGATTGCCCTGATTTCTTGAAGGCTCTGGATGTTGTAGGGCTGTATTGTTTGACACGCCTCTACAATGTTGATGGAAATCCAGTTGTGATACCTCTGGATTGACAGACCGGGGTGGTGGTTTCCATTTTTAGGAAAGTGGACCGGGGGGCTCCCTGAGAAAGTCTATACCAGGGTGCTGGAAAGGAGAGTCCGTCCTCTAGATGAACCTTAGATACAGGAGGAACAATGCGGTTTTCGTCCTGGTCGTGGAACACTGGACCAGCTTTTTATCCTCTCAAGCTGAGGATACATGGGAGTTTGCCTAAGCAGTATACATGTGTTTTTTGCACTTGGAGAAGGCATTTGGCCATGTCCCTTGGAGGGTCATGTGGGAGGTGCTTCAGGAGTATGGGGTGTTTGCTTTGCATTGCTATGGGCATTGGATCCTTATTCAACCATTGCAAGAGCTTGGTCTGCATAGCCACCAATAAGTCAGACTCATTTCTGGTGGGTGATGGACTTGGCCAGGGGTGACCTTTGTCATCGATTCTGTTCGTAATTTTTATCGCCGGAATTTCTAGGCGTAGCCAAGTGGAGGAAGGCTTTCACTTGGTTTGTCTCGGAATCTCATCTCTGCTTTTTGCAGATATTACGGGCTGCTGCCCCTGCGACCCAGCCAAGGATAAGCAGAAGAAGATGGATAGATGGAAATTTTAAGTAGGATTAATCAAGACTAAAAAGGGTTGTTCACGTTTATGTTCTACAGAAATGTAATGGTCTGGTATTAATTCAATATAACATGGCTAACTATTCTGCTAACAGCTTACTAGTGGCTGAAATTGTAATATTTGATTTGCACTAATTAGCAGACATGTGTGTCTGTGTGATGCATTCATTTCTACTATATGTAAAACATTTATACATTTATACAAACTAAAATTAATCCATTGGTTTGAGAAAATCTGTTTTTAAGTCTCATTTTGGCATTAATGCTGTAAAGTCAAACGGGAACTGGAGTTTTTGGTGTTTCCACATGGTTTAAAGCCCCTGAGTTAACCAAACTTGCTAGCATTAGCTGATCATTTAGCACTTACTATAAAATATATTGGTGACTACCATAAAACGGAGAGGTTCAAAACAAACCAGTGGGCCATATCACAGTGCCTACAGCCATTTTTCATTTACAGTCTACACTTTCTACAAATGAGAAGTGAAATGTGAGACCAACCTGCTGGGTGCATTGTGGAAGCGCAGGTATGAGAAGAAAGCCAGGAGCACGAAGAAGATGAGGACCGACTCAAGTAACATGAAACGTGATTGGACAATCAGAGAGTTCTCTGGAACAGCAAAGATCCAAAGTTAGACTTGACTGAAAAGAGCAACCCAGCTCATTTTTCACTGGGAAAGCATCACTTCGCTGCTTTATAAAAAGCAGCTTTACTTCTAAAAGTCTTTTCAGCAGGAAACGGTTAACTCTTACTCAGCAGGGACAAACTCACCCAGCAGCAGCAGCACTGCAGCTCCCAGAGCAGACAAGTGGGAGAACTTCAACTCTAGAGTCAACAAGTAAACCAGAGGAACACAGAGAGCTCCACAAAGGGCCGGCAGAAGCCTCAGACTCCACACATTCACGGTGCTAGGATACTCTGCAAAACAAAACAAACACACGCTACTTTTAAACAGAGCAAAACCAGGTTAGACCAGCTATAACTGATTTTAAAAGGAGAAAATATGGAAACCGGTTTAAAGAAAAAATGGTTCACGCTAGTTTAAATAGATAAACAAGTTTTCTGGTTTAACCTTTGAACAAGATGAAACCATTTTGGGGGATTTGTACCTGCTCCAATTCTGTTCCACACAAAGTTCCCATCAAAACCTCCCAGGTACGCTGAAACAGCAAAAGCAGGAGCACACGTTGGAACAAACTATAAATATAGCTGTACTCTCACATAGGGCTGTGTTGTTATTTTTATAACCCACCTCCAAAGGCCAGGATCATGTGACCGAGAGGCGGTCCGCTGTCATCGATGAAGAAAACCCTCTTCATGTAGAGAGACACGAACTGACCATAATACACCTCATCAAACCTGCACAACGGTAGAGGTGTAAAAATCAGATAATAACACAATGAAGCTTGGTGCATAGTTTGTATGTGAGTGAACAGGATGTTCAGGTGTGTGAAACAAATGCACTCACACCACAGCATTGGGATAACTGAGATGGCTCAGCCTGGTCCAGAAGGCCAGCAAGGAGACCAGCACCAGGAGCAGATCTACCTGGGCTGTCACCACCAGGGGGAGCTGTAGCATCCCTGATACCCAGCTGTGACCGTAAAATAGGAACATATAACCTCTGATCAATAGAAAGATTTTGGGGAAAAAAAACAAACAAACAAACAAACCTCCTCACATCATTGAAATGGACTCTACCGTTCTTGCGCCATCTGAGGTAAGTCTGAGGTAAGGACAGAAAGGTAGTTCTGCAGTTTTGGTGACATTATAGGACTCTATTAGTCCGTTACTTAAAACAGATGCGTCTGCTGTATCTGTACAGTTTATGGAGGGAGCCCTTGCTATCTAGGGCTAATACAGACAACCAGTTTCACTCACACTTACGGCCCACTGCCAGTACAACAAGCTCCACACCCTACTAGTGGAGCAGCAGGTCCGAGGCGATAGTACTACCCACCAAACCACCATGCTGTGCTCTTACTGCACAGCTGGAAAGTAATTAGTGCTTCATTTGTTCCACATCGTGCCACATTACAGCCTCCCTCCAAAATGGATTAAATTGATTTTCTCACTTCAAAATTATACACACAATAACTGATAATGACAATGTGAAAAAAAAAAGGTTTGCTTGAAATGACAGCAAATTAATTAAAAATTGAAAACAAAAATAGAACACGTACATGTTATAGTCACAGCTTTTGCCATGACTCTCAAAACTGAACTCAGGTGCACCCTGCTTCCACCGATCATCTGTCAGTTACTAAAACTTGATTACAGTCCACCTGTGGTAAATTCAGTTGACTGGACATGATTTGAAAAGGCACACACCTGTCCGTATAAGGTCCCATAGTTGACACCGTACATCAGAGCACAATCCAAGCCATGAAGTCCAAGGAAGCGTCTTTAGACCTCTGAGACAGGATTGTATCAAGGTGCAGATCTGGACAGGATAAAGCAAGAAATTTGCAGCACTGAAGGTGCCAATGAGCACAGTGACCTCCATCAACCTTGAACGAAGAACTTTGGAACCACCAGGCCTCTCCCTAGAGCTTGCTGTCCAGTCATTCTAAGCATTTAGTGTAGAAGGTATTGGAAGGATGGACGTCCTATGACGGCCCACCTGCAGTTTGCCAAAGGGGACCTGAAGGACTCTCAGGCCATGGGAAACAAAGTTCTCTGGTCTGATGAAACAAAGACTGAACGCTTTGGCCTAAATGCCAATCATCAAGTCTATCAACTGGTCAATACCATCCCACAGCATGGTGGTGGCAGCATCATGCTGTGGGGATATTTGTCAACAGTAGGAACTGGGAGATGAGTCAGGAGATATGCAGAGTATATGCAGAGATGACCTCTTAGAGAGTACTCTGGACCGCTGACTGGAGTGAAGGTTTATCTTGTAACAGGATGACCACCATAACCAAAGCCAAGATAACAAAGGAGTAGCCATGGGACCACTCTGTCAATGTCTTTGAGTGGCCAAGCCAGAGCCCGGAATTGGTCCTGACTGAACATCTCTGGAGAGATCTGAAAATGGATGTGCACTGACATTCCCCCTCTAACCCGATAGAGCTTTAGAGGTTCTTCAAAGAAAAAAAGTTTCTATTATAAGTTATTGTGTGTATAATTTCAAGGGGGGGAATGAATTTAGTCCATTTTGGAATAAGACTGTGACTTAAAAAAAATGTGGAACAGGTTAAAGCACTGTGGAGACTTTCTGGCCTTTCTAGCCTTGTGAGTGACAGGTGACTTTTTCAGGGTGGATGCTCCCTCTTTCCCATCTATTCCTGGTGTCAGGACCAACTACTAGGCTACCTGGTGTCAGTGGATAACTTAACACTCCACCTTCTTGTCCTAAATATAGGCACTTTTATGACTGGCTGCAAAACAAAGCAAAAAAACACAGCAGCAAGCAAATCACTATTGTAGAGTTTTTGAATTGGCAAGTGGGCAACTAATGGGTGACACCACAGCAGCTAAATCAATCTTTTATATCTAGTTGATAGCTTTCACACACTCATCTTAATCAACGACTGTCATATTAAGCTAAAAATTTTTAGACATCACATTATGATTCTCTGCACAAGCCATCCCCTGAAATCCCTGCATTTAATTTAGTTACTACTCTGTGGGAATTTCAAACGACCCACACAAACGTCTGCACTCATTTAGGTTGCACGCATACATTTTATCTAGTGGAAATTGTACATTAAAATTTGAAAAAATAAAAACAGACTTGTCTTTCTGAGAGTTTATAACATATATGCATTTAGCCAGAGTCAAGAAGTCACGGTATTCGGCGGAAAGATGAAATTACATATTTGTCCCAGCACTTTCGTTAAGTCTCAAGCAAAAGGGAGGTGTTGATTATCACAGGGTGCAACTACATGCGAAGAACACAAATTATTTTTCAACCATATGTTATCTCACGGAGGCATTCAGTCTTCCTCCAATTTTCCATTACAGTAAAGCCTCGAGCTCCACTGTTGGACCTGGAAGTATGTGGACAGCGTCGCAGTGTTATAGTTTTCGCCTCTGTACACTCCCAGCACGAAGGTCTTTCAGGGAGTACAGCAATTGCAATTTTGTTAAAAACATTGAATTAGAGTTTAAACAGACTCTCCATTTTAATCACAGCTTCGTTGCTTCAATCGTCCAGAAGCCCCAGTTCATAACAAATTTCCTGGACGTCCCCTTCTCTAATAAATCGCACACAGTATCCCTCAGCGTGCTGCCCCTGCTGCTGTTGCTCTGATCTGAAACAGTCTGACCTCACAGTGATGTGTTCACGTGTCTCTGAGTACGGGTCGGGATGTTGCAGTAGTGAACCTCCGGTTTTTCGCCCTCAGCTGCCTCTTTGTCGCATTCTTTAGTAAATAATTGCGGCTTCGCTTTAACTCCTCGTTAGACGTTGTTCTACACATCACATCAGTTAGCATTAGCATATTAGTATCTAGCTAAGACGCGCTGAAGCAGCACCTGCCTTCCTCACTCCTCGTTTTTCTCCACACCGTGCATGTTACCTGTGACCCAACAGTTTAAGCTCATCTATTGCCGTCCGCTTCTTGCCGTTTCTCTCGGTGTGTGCTTTGAACTCAAGAGGCGTATAAACGAAGTTTTAAAGCAGCTGCCGTTCGAAGCCTCCGGTGATCGATTATGCTGCCGTACGATCGGTCCGCTCGGAGCTCCGCTACATGGCCTGTGGTTCACCGTTAAAGGAGCGTCGGAATGGCGTGTTTAGAAAAACTAAAAGTTTTAAGAATGCGTATTCCATTAAATACGTTTTAGTTTAAAATTCAGCCCAAAATGTATAAAACCACACATTAGTTTTTCAAACTGTGGCGAAAGGGAGGAGCATGACACGTTCATTGCAGTCCACCTCGGGCTGAGTCACTCTCAGGATCAAGGTTGGCACATAATTCCCGTGTAATTAATAAACACAGACAGATTGCCAACCAATCTGAGCCAGTCTACACTGATAAATAGTGGACTCAAACACTTGGTTGGTTGTAGTTCAAGTGAATTCATAATTATAACACTTTCATTGAAGCAGAGCTCACACTGAAATGAGGAATTTCATTGTGAGCTCTTTCCTTTTTTCTGTTAAATATGAATTTCAGTGTATGTTTGAGGCAGATTTGCGATTTTTACTGACTCGTCGCGGTTTAATTACCATATTATCAACTCCATCTTGTTGCTTTATGGCCATCTTGATATACCAAAGTTACTTTGAAGACACCAACTGACCATCAGTGGCTGCAGACCCAGTCCTGTCTTTCAAAGGCAATGACATTACAAGTTCATTTCGAATAACTGAAATAATTTTGGTCATGTTCTGGTCTAGTAGAGCTAGTAGACCTCATGATAGTCAAAATAAAACATGTAAAACTTGTCGTTTTAAACAAACTGTTTTATTGAAATACAGTTTACAGAGAAACACCTGCTGTTTACCCAGTTTTAAACAAACAAAACAATCAAAACAACCTTAATTTACACAGGCATTCTTTAGAAGGTCAGTGGTTTAGTATCCTGCTGTAGCAGGAAAGGGTAGGGGGCGGGGTTTGGAGGAGGTGAAAGGGGTAAAAACAGTAACTAGTTCTCTAGTTTTGGCCTGTCCAAACACTATTTTCATTAACACAAGCATAGAGACCTTACTATGACAACTGGAATTCAATTAAAAATTGGCCTTTTTTTAAAGTTTCGAGCATCACATAACATTCTCATGTTCCACATATATGTACCGTATTCACATTTTTCAAAAACAAAGAACAAAATGTTATCACCAAAAGTCATTTTATACTGAATAACAGGTCCCGCCTCAGATTCATGAGAGAAACAAAACACATTTTCTTTTCTTCTCTGTTCTTTTTTTTCCTAACACAGTACTGTGGCCACAGCATGATTCCTTCAAGGACTCAGCGGTAACACCGCGGTCCACAACGACATGGGATGTAGAGAGTAAAATGTGTTTCCATCGTTTTTTCTTTTCCTTTTTTAAATTTTTTTATCGGGGGGGTGGGAGTGAGGGGAGGCTGGGGATAATAAAGTGACACTGAGATGTGTTTAGTTGCACATGGACAAACAAATGGCAAGTTAGACGGAGATATGTGACATCTGAGCAATCTGTTTTCAGACGTTCCTATCAGATGGATACATGTACAGAGCTGTACAAGGAGTAGACTTTCTCTGATAATCCTGCTGCATTAACACTTTTCCGCAAAGAGGCCCTGATCCTAAACAAGAGTGCATCGGACTAAACAGTCAGAACTTTTTGTTGAGTGCCAGACATGGCATGGATATGAAAGGATAGGAAACTTTATTAATGACTATTCACAACATAACGTCCAAGCTGCGCTCACGCTTTCTCACAAATGCTGCAACACAAGATATCGGGGTCAGAATTGAGTGAGAGGGAGAGACTCTCTTTGGTGAACCTCATGGGGTTTGATGCAAGTCCAGTTTGTAATGTCAGTTTCCACACTGGCAGCATTTTTGCGCAGCCGTATCAGAGGGGGAAGTGGATCAAGCTGGAAAGGGTCATATGACAGATTTGTGAGGAAACAGAAAACACGGAGCATTTGTTTCATGTGAGAACAGCAGGGCTCTTGGCAGTGGCTTTGGTTGCTGCAGGGTGAGAGGGTTTGGGAGTCCAGGTGGTTCATGGGGAGTCCAGAGTGGTAGTTGTTGTTTTTGTTGGTGGTGGTGAAGGTGGAAGTGGTGGCGGCGGAGCTTTTCATATCATTTATGATCGTTTCCTCCTTCCCTCCAGGTTTCTAAAGTTGGATGGCCGGATCTTCATCTCGGCGAACTCAATTGAGTGCTCATGGCCTTTCCAGTGGAACCAGTTCACGCCCTGGAGAGGTGGCAGGCAAGATGTGCAAGTCAAAAACAGAGTGAAGCAGAAGTGAACTGGAGGTCCATGCCTAAGTTTCTACCAGATTCATATGATATAAACTACCACTGAAAAGTTAGTCATTTACAACTGTCCCTTCTAAATGTAGATTTAGAAGTACATTTATTTTTTTATTAAAATAACATAAAAATGATCAAGATAATGGAAAATAATTAGTAGAATCATTATCCATAAATCAGATTTATGATTTGATATGATTTACAATGAATGTAAATCTACCGTAAAATGAATGTGAGCACATATTCATGCAGTTATTTTGACCCATTCAGGAACTTCGGTGACCCGTTAAACGTGCAATAACTGTACTGTAGAACTATTACCTTGCTGTGACTGTTGTCTCCATATCGTCCCATCAGGTTAACCCGGTGGCAGTTTTTATACCAGAAGGCTCCCTTATAGGACAGAGCGCAGTTGGTGACGGCAATGTCGTTGTCATGGTCGTAGGTGGAGAATGGACGGCCATGGTGGTAGGTCATAGAGTCGCCTACACAGGCCAAATAAGAGAGTCATTACATTTTTGCTGTGATTAAGTTTCCTAGTGTTTGTCTTTTTGTTCTGATTCAGCCTGTGCTCTAATGTCCTAATACTAACTGGGTCTTCTCTCCCATGTATCTCTCTGTGTGGTGTCCTACAGCACTACAGATGAACACAACCAGAGTTGTTTCTCCTACAGTGGCCACCATAACTAGAATTTTGCATTTGAATTAAGAGCGGTAATAAACCTGCAATCTGCAATTTATCTCCAAAGGTTGACTCTGTTCATCTGAACGTAGCGTTTTCAGTGGGAGAAACGTTTCGTCACTCATCCAAGTGACTTCTTCAGTCTCAGCTGACTGCAGGTTTCCTCAACCTTATAAACAGTACGTTTGCATAATGACTGAAACCAGCCCACCGAGGGGACAATGGGCTGTGAGGTTTCTTTATGATTATGCAAATTCTTATGACCATTGTCAGTAAATCTGAAATTTACTAACATCTAGTGGTGAGATTTTACACATTATACCTTTACGTCCTGACTTAGTTTGTGCAATGCAAAACAGAGTGACACTAAAGCACAAGTGAGGCACCATATAAACAAGGTAAATGAAGCCCATCTGCCACACACAGACTCTTGCATCAATGCTGCAAAGCCAGTACCGTCAAAGAGAAAGTATCAAGAGACAGACGAATTCACTGTGGACACACCGTAGAGCACAGATATTAGCTTTACCTGCTGTACCGCTGTATCCTCCTACGTGGACTTTGTAGCGGGTTCGAGGTTCACCGACTGAGAACTTGTCATACTGAGCATAGGCTGTCTCTCCCTTATCTCTCAGGTCTACTCGCAGTTCGTACTGACCACTGGCTGTGATCTTATGCAGGTTGGACAGACCTGAGTGAAAGAGGAGACATCTTAGCTGAACAATGCCTATTATCAAACTAAAAGTATCATTCTACACTTGCATATTACAAATGTTTACCATTTAAATGACTACTATGGAGCTCTTAGATGAGATTTATGCCTATTTCCATGCTGTAGGTATGTTGTACCCTTTTTATTTTGTAATCAAGCTCATTTTACATTGTGGGCTGGACAAATGAAACTCCCCTTTCTGTCACTGTAAAAATGTTTAACCACACACTAAGGGTTATTAGAAAGTGAAAAGGCAGAAACTTTTCTGTTATGTAACTTGTTCATTAACTACTTAATTACTTGGTTTATGGTGGAGGTCTTTATCAGAAGAAAAAAAGCTGTAGAACCTATGAACATACAATCAAAAATTATGAATTTCTACCAGAGTGGACCAGATTGGAGTCTTTGCCAGGCCTCTTCTGACCATTGGGCCTTATTTTTGACAGCTAACTAACCAAGTAATGTTTTGGCCCACTACATACAAGTATGTCGGCAACAAGGTTGGTCACATGCATAAACTACATTGCAGCCTTTACATAGTTTTAACAAGAAATTAGTTTTACTCATTTCCAGTTTTACTTTGCATGCTAGTTTTCTGTAGTGTTTCATTCCCTTTTTTACTTTCTGCCCTTTCCAGTCTTTGTGACTGCCTTCACTACCCTGATTATTTTTACTTTCCTTTAATTGCTTCTTCATGTGTTCTGCCCTCACCTGTATCCTGTTTGCCAATTTTCCTTCTGTCTATTTAGAACCGTTTCTCTGCCTTTGTCAGATCTTGCTGTGGGGTAGTTTAGATTTCTGTATGGACTTTCTGGAAGTTTAACTTTTTTGATTTTTGTATATTTGAACCACCTTTTCGCAAATTATGTTGAAATTATGTGTGTAGCTATCTTGGACCCTGATATATGATCACTTCCTGTCTATTGTGGAAAACTCTGTGGTTCTTTGTTTAAAAAATTACCCAGCCAGAATTCATCATTCATGTCTCCAAAGCCACCGGTGTAATTCTTCCAGTTGCGAAAGAACTCTAGTTTGCCACTCTGACGTCGGAGGAAAACCTGCAAAGAGAGCGAAACAACAAATTAAAAATTTTATATCCTTTAACTTCAATATTGACATATTTTTTTTAAAAAAAAATCTTGTTAAGGAAAGTTCATGAACACTATAACACGTCACATTGAACCAAAAAATAATAATATTTTGCTCTTTCTACAAATCAAAATGAAGAACTATCTGTGGTATTGAACTGCAGACTCATTGAATTGCCAAGTTCTTCTTAGCCAATAAGAATTCGGTTTCAAAGTCTTTTCCTTTGTCTTCTGTGTTCTTGAAGGAACAAAGGAGTAAGTAGCTGAGCTGCCATTTGTTTTTGTAAGCACTTGTATTTTGGTGTGCTTGTATTGGGCAGGTCATCTGAGACTGTTTTGATGGATAGTTCTGTTTGTTTATGTGCCTGGTCTTAGATCACCTTCATGATATTTTTATACTTGGACACAACAGTTTTTTTGTCAGCCAAAGAAAGAGGTCTGCACTTAGTTGTTTTCTGTGGTCTTTCTGGGGTTTTTTTGTACTGCTGAGCTGGCCAGTGCAACACTTCTTGTAAAATGTAACACATTTTTGATTCGGCCATTCCTACGTATTCCACTGTCTCTCGAGATAGGTTTATTTTGTTTTTTCAGCAAAGCATTGGCCTCCTTTGCTTGCCCTGACACTTGTCAGTCCTTGAGTGTTCCAGTGAACAGCTACCAAACACAAGTTCAGCACTTGGAATCAACTCCAGGTCTGTTATCAGTTTAATCTGTCATCGAATATTGAGGGAGCAGGTCTCAGTTGGCCATGAAACTGTGTTTCCATCAACTGTCCAATTACATTGCAAATGCAGGACCCTAAGCCTGGTTCTGCCAGAGGTTTCTTCCTGTTAAAACTGAGTTTTTTCTTCCCACTGTTTCCAAATGCTTGCTCATAAGGGCTCATCTGACTGTTGGGGTTTTCTCTGTAGTATTGTAGGGACTTATAATATAAAGCATCTCAAGATGACTGTTGTTGTGATTTGGCACTACATCAATAAAATGGAATTGAATTGATCTGAAAATTTCTGTAACTTTTGAATACAACGCATAGAATGATGAGAAATGATGATTAAATATTTACCACATCTTGAAAACCAAAAAGTTGTTTCTGAGATTTTTTTCTTTTACTAGGTTGCACATGATCAACAAGTATGTCAGCCAGTGACTTACGATCCATCCGCCTCCATCAGTGCTCATGTCACAGTAGACCTGCAGGGGCTGGTTCTCATCTCCACCCAGGTAGACGGTGTGCGCTCCTGATGAGGTGTCTCCATTCAGAAGGGCCTGGGAGCAATCCCTGGGGTGTCGGTACAACACGCCAGCTACACAAACACACACACATTATTAGGTGGAAAAGATGCTATATATATAAATAGGATTTTTACATTTCAGAATTTCCCTGTTTACAAAGCCAGTATGCTGCAAAGAGGTTATACTCTCTACTCTTGTTGCTAGAATTTCTCTCTCGTTAAGAGTTTGGCTCTTAGGTTTTGATTCCGTGCTCCGTGTTCCGTGTTTTGTCTTCCTTGTCACTCTTGCCTCCATGCTCCATATTCTGTTTCCGTGCTTCCCTGTATGCCTGGTGTCTTGTTCACAGAGAAGGTTTAGTCTGTTCAGGTTTATCTCTGTATGTTGTGTGCTTGGTTAAACCTGTCATGTCCATGCCTCTGTGTCAAGTCTGCATTTGTCTCATTCTTCATGTTTTATTTCGGTGTGCATGGTGTTCTGTTTTGCTCTCCCTTGTCTCGTCTGTGTAATTAGTGTCAGCCGTGTCTCCAAGCCACTTCCTCTTGGTCCTGTTCACGTCTTATATTTAGTGTCTGCGTCTTCCCCTGCTCATCTTTACGTCGTGCCTCATGCTTGCCTGTTTGTTCTGTTCCAAGTTCTGTTTCTAACCTTACCAGTTTAGTTTCTGCTTTGACTTATGCCAGCAATAAATCTGAGTTCTTTGAGTTTACGTTTCGTCTCCACGAGTCTGCATTTGGGTCCTCTTTCCCTGCCTGCTGTGCACACAGACCCTGACATATCCAAATTCCTCCCTTTATTCTAAAGAATACGTTAAATGGTGCCAGGCTTGTTTAAAATATAACATTAAATATCTTATTTTTATTGTATACAAATTGTGGTTACAGGTTATAGAACAGAAAAACTGTGTGTAGGTTTTCACACTGAGCCAATCCATGTCATTACAAGCACTGCTGCAACTTCAGACAGGTTAGCATTGCTCAATGGCTTAACCTTCGTCAGTGTCACAGCAGACCATGGGCTCCGTCTGTCAGTCCATAAAACTGATGAAAATGCTGATGTTTGGCTTGTGTTCAGTTCCATTTCAGAAACACTTTGTAATTGCTTAAAGTCATCCTTTGGGCCACATTTGACCCTTTCCTGGGAAGATTTTCTTTTTTTAACACAGGCCATTTAGTTCGCACCCCTGATTTAGCAGCTTAAATCAGTATCTCTAAAACTGAATGAAAAAAGGCTATATATTCTTTTTGTCCTTGGACTTCATTACTGATAACACTATAAATAGACATCACAGTGAGGTGAAACCTGTCTAGTGTGTGCAGGAGTCTACTGACTGGTGGTGAAGACGGTAGTGATCACTCTGCTCCTCTTTGGTCCAGCGAGGGCCTGCAGGCTGACTGTATATTCGGTGGATGCTTTGAGCTGAGCCATGTTGTATGACACCGCAGTCGGACTCAGCACCACCTCCTGAAGGATGAAACATTCATTCACACGTTGTATTCCTGAACAAGTTCTACATACTCAACAAACAGTTGGATCAGCATTGGCCTTCGGAGAGCAGTATAAGTGGAATCCTGTTGTGTACTGACCCGGATGGTGCGGTCTGCAGATTCAAAGCTGAGCATGTAGCCGGTGATGTCAGCACGAGGAGGCTTCCATGTCAGCATGGCGTTCTCTGTCTGGATGTTACTGGCTGCCAAGTCGTGGGGGGCATCCACATCTGAAGGAATCCAAACTTTATTTAAAGATTTCTAAAAACCTTCACAACAGTCATGAAGCCTTCTCTGTAGTCTCTGCTTGTTTGAGAAAACTGGCATTATGTAGAGTTTGTTCATCTGTCACACAAGGATACATGAACCAAAACTAGAAACTCTTTGCCTCATTTCAGAGTCTCATCAACTACACAAAAGGAAATTGGATCTTTAGAGATGCTGCTCTTTGTTATGAATAAAAGCATCTTCTAATCCACACGTTATTCAATTAAATTAATGTCAACAATGGGAGTAGGAAACACAAAATGCAAAAGGCGAATGATTAAAATTTGATTGTCTTCTACAACAGACTTGAATGATAAAGAGAGCTTACTGAGGATTTAACAAACGTTGCTGTGGTCAAAAAACCAAACTGAAACAAACTGAAGCACAGCAGCACTGGTGGGTTTTTATGATGTTGCTCAGATTTTGACATGAATGCAGTTTTATTTATAATGAAGAACTCTGACTGACTGCTTGATTGCTACTAGATCTTCCCATTTGCACTTTAGCTATACTTTAACTAATCATTTAAAACACCAGGGAAACAACACCTGTGATAAACTCTGTTGTAGTGGCGGCACTCTTGGCCAAGTCCCGCACAGCATAGACCTTCACAGTGTAGTGTGTGGCTGGCACCAGAGAGCTCATCTCAAACTCCACCACGTTTCCTGACACACGTTCCATGACTGGAGCCACTGAGAAAAACAAAGAAAAGAAACCAAATCAAAGTTGAAGGACAAGCACCAGCAGAGGAAGTATTCAGCCTTTATCAGTAAACTTCAATATTAACATCATAATGAATAAATACTCCATTACATGCTCTTTAGTTTACTTAAAGTTGTAACATATACGCTTTTGATGTACTTTAATGACATCTGTCTGTTCTTCCAAAGAACCAAGACACAAGAATAAAACCTTCGCAGTAAACCTCAAAACGTTCATGCTGAAAGATAATCGACTGAGAGTATAGTAGACAGAAAGTTGAAATACTCCAGTAAAGCAGGTCAGAATGATACGCTCGCTATAATCAGTTAACACCTCTGAAGATAAAAGAGTGCTTAAATAAAAGGCAGCAAGCTTGTTTATGACTTACGTGTTACTTTTTTAATATACCAACCAATTGGTGTATTGGTCATGTTGCTTTAGTAAGAAAATTTGAACCGTCTTTTGTTTTCCTTGTCTGTGCTAAGTTGTGAGTACTTACCTAAATCTGCACTATAGGTGATGACATAGCCGTCCACAGTAGCGATGGCGGGCTGCCAGAGCAGTAGAGCCTCACTATCTGTGATGTTGACTGCGTTCAGACCACGTGGTTTATCCAGAGCTGTAACACACAGGTACACACACGCCATCTAAATTAGAAGTGTGAGCTCATCAAATTGGCAAACAAAACCAGATAAGGAAAACTACACTAGTATGTCTACAGTCTTTGTATCATATGTGCTATCGCCAGGGTTGCTAATAGTTCATAGTAGACTTTTGGGACTGTAAACAGCAACTACACAAACAACATTTTCACAGATTAAAAAACATCTATTCTTTCCATTATGAATGTGTGTAGTAAAGGATATTTTACCTGTGGTGACGCTGTCAGAGCCAGGTTCACTCTCCCTCTGACCCTTGATAGCAATGATGGTGACCTTATAAGTGACCCCGGGTGTCAGGTTGGGCAGCACAATCTGAGATGCGGAACCATCCACTGACAGTGTCTTGGCGTTACCTGGGAATTTTAATAACTTACATCATTTCAAAGAATTATTAAAAGCTTAGCTGAAGTAGTGAAGTGCTTGTTTTTCCTTGGAGAACAATCTTCATTCATTCCTTCTTGTTCGTAGTCATGCAGATTGCCCCACTGCAGATTGAAATGTGAAGATTGCACATTTCAAAGATTGTCATGCAGATTGAAATGTGAAATGGCCACAGACAGGATGTCTTTTATCCTGTCTTCCTTCTCTCACCCCGACCGTTAAAAGGGAGTTTTTCCTTCCCACTGTCACCAAAGTGCTTGCTCATAGGGGATCCTACGATTGTTGGGTTTTTCTGTTTGTATTATAGTAGTGTCTACCTTACAATATAAAGCACCTTGAGGTGAATGTTGTTGTAATCTGAAAATGAATTGAATTGAATTTATTGACACTAAGTTAAGCAGATAAAACAGATGGATGGATTTAATATTGATTTTATATTTATTAAATATTTCCTATATGTCTGTTAAGGTTTTTTATTCACTTTGTGTGGTTGCACTTCATTTTTCCTACTATTTATTCTACTTTGTTAAAGTTAGTGATGAACAAAAACCCTTTTTTACACATACAGTTTTTGTGGTAGGGATTTTTCTAGGTGCTGACAATATTTGAGTCACTTATTGCATTTTGTAAATTCATGGTGATGTAACTATTTTGTAAATAATTTACTCTTCGTCACAAAATGGGTTGTGCAGTACATAAAATATATGGAACTAAATTGTGATAGGATGGTTAAGTTTCCAGATTTTTAGTCTATGAGTTAGAAGACATACCTATCAGTAGCCAACAGATGGCAGCATCAGTCTATGTCTGGGCAAAAAAGTTACAACATAAACTGATTAATGGTAGAGCAAATAAAAGCAGTGAGACTGTCCGTGCTCGTCATGGTCATCCAAATCTAGGATTGTTTCATAATGTTGCACCAGATAATAAATCTTTTTTCCTAATGCAATCATGGATGCAGTTGAGGGTTCGAGATCTCCTTTGTGTGACTTTTGGAGTATCTTAATGAAGAAGAACAGCATGTTCCCTGTGTCACCACACTGACCTCCATAGACAGGCACATAAGTGACCCGGTAGCTGTCCACTCGAGCTCTTGGGGTCACCCAGTGAACAGTTGCAGAAGTGTCAGTGACATCGGAGAAGCGAACGCCCTTGGGTGAACCCAGGTCTGGCACAGGCGAGAGAAACAGCAGATGGGGACAAAGAAAAAAACATAAGCATCAGTCAGTATGTGTACTGCCTTAAGAAAGTCCTGTATAGAAGCAAACATCAATCAATGAACAGTATTGACATGTTCTAGTAAGGATTTCCTTCTACAGAATAAAGAAACAGACACGAAAAAACACGCAGACACTGTAGCAGGGCAGACCCACCACTGAGGGGCACTCATTTTAGAGCAGAGCGAAAGCAGGAAAGTGTAAGAGATAGTGAAGTCCAGAGACAAAGGGGGCCTGCGGAGGCCGGGGCTCACACAGAGAGAACTGTTCCCAGTCAAGAGTGCACTGCGGTATCTTGCGTGACAGACCTGAAGAGATTAACTTGCTCCCATTTCATGGCCACACAAAAGTGAAACATGCGCCACGCAACCCAAGACTAAATCCTTTACCTCAGGGGGGATGATGGAGGACACAGGCAGAGACAGTTGTTTTATTTGACATGGACAACCACCACCTTCTTTACATAGAGACACTGACACATGAATTCAAGCTATCAAAGACAACCTTTGGCAGAGGCATTCAGACAAGAATGAATAAAAGACCAAGGCAACACAACGAAAAAGGAGTATAGAGCTAAGCACGTGTCCTGAGTGGGGCTCGACTGAAAATATTCAGTTTGAATGGCCTTTTTTGGTACTTCTGGTTGATGTACTTACGTACACATGCACACTTCTTTATAACGGATCATTTACTAACAGGTCTTACCACCACTTTGGGCATAGTGAAATCTCCTTTACCCTCTTAAAATTCAGAGTAGGGTTAGGATTAGGTTCAAACCTACACGTCTACATGGATTTCTCATCTATATGGCATATCCAAATTATTTTGGATTTTCTACTTGCTTTTTAAGCTTCTGACTCAACTGTGAACCCTATCCTAAGTGGTTCACTGGTGTCCTGGTGGATGCCATGAGGTTAAAACTACAATAATACTGTAATCTAAAGCATCACAAGTGTTACTGCTTCATCTCAGTCATACCAGATCATTTTAACAGTGGGCTGACATCAGTAAAACCCATGTGAAGTTCAGATTTTTATCCAGCATCAGCCTTGAAAACAGCACGGCCTAATCTACCTGGTTGTTCATCTGCATTTCAGGAGTACTGTCAGACACAAAACAACCCAAATGTCCGTTGGACAAATACTCTAATGCTTTGGTATCAGGTTAGTAGACAAAAAGATGTACTTTATAAAGGACAAAAGTTAGAGCACAGCTACTACTCATGCTGTTACCACCAAAGACAGTATATGACACCATTCCACATTGACTACGCGGACAAGACGTATCCAGAGTTCCAGTTCACAGCTTGGGCCTCTCGTTTCCATCTTTTCACTGTGTACCTGTTCTCAACACCTCCAAGAGAGACTTGGAGTGTCTTCCCAAAATGAGGCCAAAGATTTCAACTTTGTACTCGGTATCCTCATTGAGATCTGTCATCACTGCCGTTCTCTCCTCACCACCCAGCACCAGCTCTCTTGGTTGGTCTAAGCCTTCGGCCTGGCTGACCATTATGACAAAGGTGTCAAAGGAGTCCTCTTCGGCCATCCAGGACACCTGAAAGCTGTCTGTGGTGATGTTGGAGACTAGCAGACTCTGGACCTCTGGTTCGTACTCTGAGTGACAGGGGCGATAGTCAGTTTGGCTTCTCTGTGGAGTACTTTAAGATTTGAAGAACATGGCAAACAAAAAGGAGTATAACATTTTTACTTTGCAGAGTGAAAAGAGAAGAGTTTTAGTACAACAGCATGAAAGAGACAAAATTCAAGGTTGTGTGACTGATCTGTTACATTTAATGGCAGTATTAATAAAATGAGGGAAAAACAAAGTCAAACCGTGATAAGGGTTAATTTATCAAGTTTGAGTAAAACTATAGATTACATATGGCTTAAAAAACACAACAAATAAAAACGAGATTAAAATATTTTGGAGAAATGAGATCCAATCAGAACTGAATAAATTGTGTATAAATGAATGATATATTCTGAAGTAATCTCCTCATGCAGTGATGTTCAATGTGCCCCTGTAATCTTTCTCTGCACACTGGTACAACTTTTCAATTTTTTGGAAACGGTACAAGTTCCTGTTCCTCGTGAAAATGTGACAAAATATAAACACTTGGCAGGGACAGGAGATGTTTCCAATCCTATGAATTTTGAACTCAAAATAGACGTGAAATCCTGAAAGTAGATTGCGTTGCAGATGTGCATACAGACGGGGTTGTGTGAATGTGAACGTGTAAAAGCTGGTAGTCAAGCAGTCATTAGCAGCTTTTAATAATGACAGTGATAGGAAGAAAGGCTGAGACACAGCAGGAGTCTACAGCTGTGGGAGAAAAAGCTCTGTTTCTCCTGAGGATGCGTTCGCTGCTGCTAATTAGTCCGAGAAACTTCCGGTAGCCATGCAGATGGATACACGGACTGGACAGAGCTTTTAAAGCTGCCTGGATAGAAGTAGATATAAGTGGGCTCAAGAAAGGCTCAGTGAAGCCCAGCGCCACTGCTCATTAAAACACAACACCAAATGTGAGGGTCTCAGGGGTCCTTGAACCACCCTGAAACCCCCTTTTTTTTAATGTGAGGGAAAAACCATGAGGCATTTGTTGTGAGAAGAAGCGGTGGAAATGAGAAGCAGAGCACACAAATCCCAGGGAGCTGTCACTCTTCATTAGCCGCCAGCCGGCTTCAGCTGGTCAGCGGAAGAGAGAAGAGGGCTGCATCCATCAGCTAACATGTGCTAGCTTGCTACTGATTTCACCATCTCACAACCACCTTCTCTACACTTCCACCCCCTCTCTCAAGACCTGAGAGAACAAAAAGGAGCCTGTTAGTGGATGAGGTACACACCGGCGCCAGCTAACCTGCTAAGAGGGTCTGCAAGCTGAACCCCAGGGCTGGTCCCAGTCTCGCCTGATAATAGCTTGTACGGATACGATTCTGAACTGAGCTTTCTCTGGGTGCTCTCAGTGGTTCCAGTCATTCATTGTACAAAACAGCCTCTCTGTTAATCAAAGTTTCCTCACTCCATCCTCAGCGACAACTTTATTTTCCCTGCAATGTCCTTCTTCAGCAGACCGACGACAGCCACCGTGCATAACATAATTAGTCAGCGCTTGTATTCACAAGTCGGAATGTTTTATGGATTAAGTGATGCTAATGAAAAATGTTAAGATGGTTTCGCCACACCATTAGCATGCAGACAATGGGCCGTGTTGAGCGCATGCCATATTCTGCGTGGCCCCAGAAGCCCCTGGCACCCTAGCACCAGAGCCCAGGGGCAACGGCAGCATGAGAATGAAGTGGAGTCCAGGCTTGAGGGAACTGGGGATGCATACAGAAGAGAGGCCTCACACAAAGTGACAAAAGAGCCTCGGGGTTTTTTTCCTCTCTCCATCAGTCCTACCATCTTTCTTCCACATGAGTGATCCTCATCAGTCAAATGCTGAATGATGCTGTTGAATACTCAGCTACTTGTTTTTTGACTTTTAAGTCCGCACAATATTTCATGTGTTGCTCAGGAGGGTGTTTGTTGTTTCACAAAATCTTTTCAATGATCTGTGTTTTTGTTACCTGTGTTTTTGAATGTTGACAGTGCTGTCATTGTGCACTTACACTTGATCTTTCCTTCATTCTATCCTGTTTTATATTAGAGCATCATTCCTTATGTGTGTTTCAGGGTTTTTACTTCCTGCCTTTGTTCTTGCCCCCACCCTTATTGATGTTATGCTTGTTATCACTGCTCTCTCTCTCTATCCTTTTTCACAAATATTCTTTATGACTTGACTGGTCTTAACTTTTTCATAGATTCATTCGATGTAAGTAAGGCCATTTCACAAACTTTTCACAAAAAAGTATATACTAACAAAACCTGTAATGGCTTATGGTTGCTGTGGCTAAGAAAAATGAATACCAAAAGCACTGCTTTTTATGTTTTTCCAGACATAAGTTGGAAGCGGCAAAACTGAAGCTTCATCATTAAATAATCATCCACTAGCCATCATCAACCTCCAAACCCAGCATTAGTATGCCCTCAGAAAGTAAAAGATTTTTTTGACTGACTCTATCTACTGTTTAGGCCCCATAACAGAAGTGACTGCCCACCATATCTCATTAGTACCACTTTATTTACTATCCCAGTTGAAAAAAAAAAGTCTTTACCCAGAATCCTTTTTACCGTAGACCTGCTTAAGATAGTCAAAGTCTGAAGAGTCTTTCAGATTTCAGTTGTTATGGTCCTGTAAAAGAATTGGTGGTAGTATATGCTTTTGCTGTTTAAAACCCTCTTATTAGACACATACTGGGATTTACATCATGCTAATCACTGATAATGACTGGTGTTGGGGAAACCAGTGGACCTGTTGTTAAAAAGCACCTTCTCATTTGACGTGTTTCTCCCTGTTCACAGACCAGGTGCTGTTTCAGGCTGGACTCATACCAACAGGCAGGCTGACAAGTGGATCAAACGCAGCTCCACGGCTGGACTAATATAGATTGAATGAATTTTGTGTGGGCGCTGTAGTGTTAGCCCATTTCACGATCCCTGCATCAAAGGCAGGGATACATGTGTGATGGATGGCTGATGAAGGGGTGTTGCTTGGGGATTTGGATTGTTCACAGTTTCTGGAAGGCGAGGAGATTTTGTTTACCCTGGGAAGAGTAATCTCTACTGCAGTGGCTGATAAATTGCCTTTATAGATACTTAAAAAAAAATGTGTTTCCAAACCTAAAGGTAACAAATTTATGCTAAGAAAATAAGAGCTGACTTGTTGCCTTGAAGAAATCCCATGGGCATGAACAAAACAAGCTGTTTTCATTCCTAAGTTAAAAGTTTCAGTCTCAAAGATTTATAAAAATAAAGTCTTTGTAGTATGAAGCATTTTTGAGCATATCAAGCAGGAGTTCCAACGGTGTAAAAAATGCTCAAGAACAAGTGTTTTTATAACACCTATTAGTAATTGCAACACTTAAAGGCAGTGCTGAACAGAGTACTTTGAAGCTGAAGAGTGTAATTTAGAAAATCCACAGAGAGAAGGACAGATTACAGGTCTGTGTCTATTAGAAAAAGAAGAAATCAGAGGAAAATGCGAGGCCCCAGAATTGATTGCATTGATACCTGTGATGGTTTCTGCAATGACAGGGTCTAAGGGGGCTCCCCTGTACACCCCGTACACACTAGCTCTGTACCAGGTGGTGGGGTAGAGGCCGGTGATGGCGAGGCTGCGAGCATCAGCGGGCACAGTGTGGTTTTGCCACTCAGCGCCCGTCTCTGCATCAGTAACCATGATCAGAAAAGCCTCAAAAGAGCCGTCCTCGGCAAACCAGGACAAGAGGAAGCTGTCCCACGATACATCGCTGATGGTGACGTTGGTCACCACGGGCTTCTCCTCCTCTGGGTGATGACAAACACATCAATAAAAGGTTAGACCAATTCATGCGACAAAGCCGATGGTCAGCTTACTTTTACACTTGCAACTGCTTAACATCCATGAGGTTACCGATGAACTCTTTAGGGATAGAGCTAAGTTTGCTTTTCAAGGCCTAGATAATCCCATAAAGAATGGTCACTGGCAACCTGGTGGATGTTAAGATGATAGAAAATACATCTGGCTTCATATATTGGTCAAACCTTAAAACACAAACATACGAGTGGTGATCAAAAAGTTCCAGGAATAGGGCTATAAACACGAAGAACAGCTGCTGCTTTTACAACTCTCACTGGAAATCACACAGTTTCTCTGTACTTAGGATGTACCACTATGCTTGTGTAATTTCATGTATTAATGTTTCAAATATGTGTATTTAAAGATGTGAAAGCTGGTGCAAACTGGCAAAAAAATAAATAAAAATAATCAGAGCTGAGCTCATTTAAATCAATTAGACAATATTTTTAATTAATATTTTTGTGAATCTCTCGCTTCTCATGAATGCATCTGATTCTGTGTATTGTTTGTAATTAATTGTCATTATGTACCTATATTGTATTGTGGTTTCATGTGGTTGAATGTTATAATATTTTATTTGTGTGTTGTGAATGTGAAAAACCCAGCAAGGGACAAGAAGTGGAAATCAACAATAGTTACAACCTCTTTGTGCAGCTTGCCAGTGTCACGCTTTGTTCCTCTTAAATTGCATCATTTCTATCAATTAAATAGAGAACTGCAAAACTAAAAGACGTACATTTTCCTAGTTGTGGCACGACAATTTCTGGAAGTTTTTGAACACACAATGAACACAAATTCTGAGATTTTTTTTTAGGTTCTTTTGGAACAGCAACTGACAACAATGTAAATGTGAAACATATAACAAACAACAAAGAACTATATAATCACATGTTGAGTCCTGGGGGAAAGACAAGGGGCCAGCACTCAGTAATTTCATTTCGCTGTCAGGAGAAAGGAGAAAAGGTCTGGAATGGAAATATTCTCATATTTCCACTACAAAAGACCAGAGAGAACAAATAGCCTCATTATCATTGTCTACCTATAGCCATCTACTCTATATTACCATATCAGTGGAAGACATAAAGATAGAGAGCGGTGGGGAGATATGCTGATGCAGCTTGTGCACATTAATGGCTGTGAATGAGCCATTAACATTTGAAGGTGCAGCGGAGCCCGGCCAGTGCGGCAGAAGTACGCTGTCCACTTCAAACCTACGGGGAGGCCATGCAGAGCCATGAACAGCCTGTAATTGTAGTCCATTGTGTGTGCAAGCATTCACAGAGTAGATTAGAAAGAGATGGAGATAGATGGCTCAGGTAAACATCAAGGCTCCCATTATCCTCTTTTCACTGTGCGGCACAGTGGAGAGTAAATGGGATGGTAGACAATAGGAATGTGAGGTGGGGGGTTGGTTGGAATCAGCTGATCATTGATTACCGAGAGCTTAGACAGACAAGGAAACTGCATGACCATTTTCTGTGCCTACAATATGGAGAGAAATTGAGTATTTTGTTTTTTGGAAATACCGTAATCGTTTCTTTAATTTTCCTTATATAGCAATACAACCCAATATCACATCAAAGCGTGTAATCGACATGCTGCTCCACCGTGTCTATTTCATGCTTAGCGTGAAATAGACACCCATTCGGAAGTTGCAGTAACAGCAGAGGGAGGTATTTTATTTCAAGCCATGAAAATAATCGCAGTACTTAAACAGACTGCATATATATATATATATATATATATATATCAATGTACGAAAACAAAGAAGTGAAGATTAGCTTTTTACTCGGTCGCAATTCATCTGAAGAGTTCTCTTCATTTTTTTCCGATTAGGTTAAAAAAATAGAAAAAAGCTTAACCAGACCTCACCATGGACTTTATATAAAAGATGGACATGACTTCAAGGTTTAATAAGAAATACCAATGCAAGGTACTAAAATCCAGGCCCTCACTTAACAATTCTTAAATACAACATGATGCTTATTTTGTCAACTATGGTGCAGTCCAGAAGAAACTTGAAAGGAGGGTTTTCTTTAGGCCACACCTGCCATGCAGTGTCCATGGAAAGCCCCAGTCAGACCTTGTGACGTCAGGTTTAAAAAAGTTAAGATGGCAAAGGCCAAAACTGTTAGGCCAAATCTCCAAAAACAAACTTCACAGAACAACCATCACTGCATCCATCTTTTATAAATTTCATGGCTGTCATAAACGCACTCAGTGGTAGTGAGTTAATGTGTTAAAATGACATGTCATGACAATTAGTCGATTAGTTTAGCTGCGTCAGGCACATGGAGTCCTTGGTGTTTTAAATATGGTGTACAAATAGGGCCACAACTCTGAAATGCCAGGCAGGTAACATTTAAAAGATCTG
>VUQR01004655.1:0-49151 GCA_015108515.1 Hemichromis elongatus
AAACTATTAAGCTCAAGGTAACTTGCTGAGCATTTTACATTTGGTTAAAAATTATCTTTAAAGAATTAATGGAAAACTTCCTTAACTACACATTAAAAAGCAATGTATGTGTGTTTGTGTGCAGCCTTGAACTGCAGAGGAGATCAGTGACCTTGCTTTTCACCCAAATAATTTCTTGTCCTGTCTTTACAACGTGTTTTCTTCCATCTGATTAAACCTTATTGTGAGGTTGCTGGCGATTCAGTGCAACCAAACATCTGAAAGACTTCAAACAAACACCATCTTTTTTTTTCAAAGCCACACTTCAACATACAACCATCATTTTGGCACCCAATGATCCGAACTTTGTCTCAGCAGAGTGCGCACTGACGAAATATACAGCAACTTACGTCAGTGAAGAAAAGGCCATTTTTATGGGTTTGCACATATTATAAACAAAATGTACTTAGTATGCAGTGCAGTGCATGCTCGATTGGCTCGCTGCACTTTGTGAAGAGTGGCTAGAATGGTATTAAAAACAAACAGATACCTTTTGACACAATTCACATATAGCTCACATAATCAGGTGACGCAGGTTTCAGTGAGGTGTAAGCTTGTTCAGGCACAGCAGAGGCCTACTGGAACAAGCAAGTCAGATTTGCAGAGTTCACCCAGGCATACCCACACTGACTCCTGTAAGGGCCAAAGTAAGCTACATAAATCTTCTTAAATCTACAACAAAGACACTTTTGTGTTTTTGTACCAGTTTAACTTGTTTCCGGATATTTGTGGCATTTATGGTATTGAGTGCTAGTGAGTGTGGATGAACTGTATGGCAAAAACAACAGATACTAAATGTGTAACAACAAATCTAACAGTACATTTCGTGCCACTTTTTGCAAGCAAGGCAACATTGTTCAGATTGTTCATGTCCTGTGTGACTGAAATGTCTGTGATAGTTTTTACAAACACTGGAGAAGATCCATTGATTTTTTTTTCATGTGTGCCACAAACTAAAATTACATTGACATTTGTTTATAAGTCATGGTAACTGGAAAATTTTGACTTGTTCCATTGACAGATTTTTGCACGTATTTCAAGCAAAAAATATCTTGTATTAAGTGTAAAAATCTGCCAATGGAACAAGTCAAAATTTTCCAGTTTTAAGATGCACTGTCTAAAAACAAGTTCATATATCTCACTGAAATGCTACTTTGTAGCTAAATGTGTCTTATTTTAAGGTTAATGAGATATTTTGACTAATAATAAGATAAATATACTTGGTAAGATTTTGCGTTTTTGCAGTGGAACACATCAGCATGTTAATGATCTCTATGGCTAAAGACAGACAGTGTTTTTTTTTTTTTTGTATATTCACATTGTATGCAGATTGGCTTCAGAAATTCTGAATGAAAGGATCCAAAATGCATTTGAATATTTGAAGTTTTCACTGACCATAACCCTCAGATATGTCATCACCATGATATCACCCACTTGTTTGTCTGTTTCTGCTTTGAAACCATGGGCAAAATGATTGGACTGTCACTATCTTAAGTTTTTCTAAACTGGAAATGAGAAGTGGGAAACTGTGAACATTACAAACTCACACAGTAGCAACTTTCTAGCTTTTTCATTTGTTTTGCTCTAAATGAGACAATATTTCACACAAAAAAACGATTGTGCACTGGTAAATAAGACTTGTAAAGAAAGACTGAGACTTTAAGCTGACTGGAAAAGTTTTTGTATTGAAATAAATAAATCACAAGAGGGATTGGGTCATTTTCTTATTGGCTTCTTTTCTGTGTGATTTGATTTTGAAACCAGAGGAGACGCCCCCTGCTGGTCATCAGACCAAAAGCAGGTGAAAGCATTTCAGCAGTGACTACGCCTTTCAGATCTTTATGTAACTCTAAATCGTCTGTGGTCTGGATGCTTCTCCTTTGGGGTTTCTAATACTTTTGGATCACAGAAACCAATTTTGTCCATAGTCTGTGCTATTGTACAACTGTAGCCAAACACTATGGCCTCTCAAATCGGATTTCAAAGTGTCTTTTGTGTCACTATCATTGGCACAAACAATGACATTAAACAAACACAACAGTTTAACCACACATTTAATGCAATTGTGTTGATGAAAGAAAAAGGAGGGCAGAGAAAATCTTGGTTAAACAACATGCATGTTTAGACTGCAGTGCATTTTTGCACAGAACTACACACACTTGGGTGAGGAGGAATGTGTGTAGTTAAGTGCCATCATGGCCACAGTGGGCAGTGTGTGTATGTTTATTTGACTCTTATGATGACATAAAAACAGCCTTATAACTACATAATTTATGGTAATCAGTCACGGTGTAGTGTTTGGGGATCCCTGCAGACATTTACTGTACATCATGAGTTATATGGCAATCATCAGGATATGCCAGAGGGTGGAACAGTTTAAAGAATTGAGTGATCGCCATCAAAGATTGTAAATCTAGTGTTACAGTATAAATATAGTCTCATGGTTTCATTTGGCCTGTGCAGTTATATGGACACATGTCCTCTTTTAACAGTGCTCAGTTGGACCAACTGAGCTTCTGTTCACACTTGCACGTTCTCACGTTCTCTCACTCTGTAATCATCTCTGCTTTATGCATCCTCACCATTCTCATCATTCTCTCCAGCCTATGGCCATAAGGCTTGAGATTAATTGTACCTTTTTTTAAACCACATTCGCCTATCTAGCTACTCTCAGTCTGAAATGGGTGTCTGGTGCCTTTCTGAATCAGTGAAAACAGCTCTAATCCTAATTAAACCAGCAAGTTTATTGGCCTGTTCTAATGCTTTGCTCAGACAATATCTCCATTATCCACTTTATTACCGACATGCTATTTTATCCAAAAGTTAAGCTGTGAGGATTGACTGAATTAATTCCACTGTGATACATGATAGAATATGAATTTAAAGTATAGCTTTATGGAATCTGAGTATTAAATCACACAGAAGGATTAATCTCTGCTTTCATGTCTCCTAATGACTACATTTACAAATCCACAGAGTCCCCTACTGGTTGAGAGGTACTGGTACACTGCAGCCCTGAATGACCTCTATGGTCATTGTCCAGCAAATCTGTCAGGGTGCTTGGTCGGTGACCCAGCATTTTGTGTTTTCTTTACATTTATATTGTTGGCTGGTTTACTTATGTTTGCACATTTGAGTTGACATTAGTTCTCAGGCTTTTGGTTCTGTGCTCCCTCTGTCTGTGTGTGTTCCCTCCCTCTGGTGATGTCCTGCGTCAAGTCATGTCTGTGTGTTTGTGTTTAGGTTTCGTTTGTATATCGCCTGTTGTTGTCACTTTTTGCCACTTTGTAAATAAATCGTCACTCCTCTCATCAACCTTGGCTGCATTTTGGCTCCTCATCCTCTACACCACACGGCTCGCTCCGGCAGCCGTGACAGCACGATCTGACTACTATGGACCCAGCGGCACTCATACCCTCTGAGGAGTTCAAAGACAGGTCAATCGCTCTGGTTTCAAGATTCCTCGACCTTTGGCTAAGCCTTGAGGGAAAGGAAACCCAGCGCTCAGTGGAAATTCGGCATATGGTAGAGACCCAGCTACAGCAGCTAACTTCTGATTTGCCCTGGCTACTCAACTCACTCCACCCACCGCTACAGCATTTTCTCCGTAACACCCTTCACCTGCACACCCCAGCTGTTACCGCTTCCTCGCCCTGCCTGGCAGGGAATGTTTTGCCCGGTCAACCGGAGGTTTTGTTGCCCGGTTCACCGGAGGATTTTCAGGCCGGCCCACTGGATGGAGAGTTGCCTGGCCCGTCGGAGCCTGCTGTGGGGAGGAAGCGACGCTCGCGCCGCAGGCGGCCACCCCACAGCCGGACCTTAGGATCTCAGAACGACCGGCTGTGGTGAGTGAAAGAGACTCTGTACGTTTGACTGTTTATTCTGGGACCGTGTTCTGCTTTGCACGTGAGGATAATGACATTTTCCCTGGCTCACCTGCAACGGCCATTAATAAGACTGTTTTTCCTGTGACTGTAGCTGCCCAGCCTGTAGCTCAGCCAACCTGTCCACCACCTGTTACACAACCATTACAATCATCACTGCTGCCCACAGCACAGCCTTTAGCTCCATCAGCGGCAGCTCAGCCTTTAGCCCAATCCCCTGTTCTGCAGCCGTTAGGCAAGTCCCCTGTTCTGCAGCCTTCAGTTCAGTTAGCTGCCCCGCAGCCCCAGGTCGTTATCCTATTCCTACCACTGCACCCACACAGAGAGATGCACAACTTACCACAGTGTTAGTTCCTCATAAGCTGGCCGTTTCAGAGGTTCAGAGGTTGCCAGAGGTTCCTGCACCTCCTGGTTCTGTTTTGTGCCTGCCAGAGGTTCCCGCGCCTGCTGGTTCTGAGCCTGCCTCCGCTGGAGGGTCCGAGCGACCCGTTCAGCATGTTCTCGTCTCTGCTGGAGGGTCAGAGGGACCTGTTCAGCAGCCTGTCTCTGCTGGAGGGTCCATGGAGCCCGTTCAGCAGCCTGTCTCCGCTGGAGGGTCCAAGGGGCCTGTTCAGCATGTCCTCGTCTCTGCTGGAGGGTCCGAGAAGCCCGTTCAGCAGCCTGTCTTCACTGGAGGGTCCGAGGGACCCATTCAGCATGTCCTCGTCTCCGCTGGAGGGTCAGAGAAGCCCGTTCAGCAGCCTGTCTTTGCTGGAGGGACCGAGGGACCCGTTCAGCAGCCTATCTCCGCTGGAGGGTCCGAGGGGCCCGTTCAGCATGGTCTCGTCTCCGCTGGAGGGTCCGAGGGGCCCGTTCAGCATGTCCTCGTCTCCGCTGGAGGGTCTGAGGGTCCTGTCCAGCCTACATTGCCTGAAGCTCTGCCTGCAGCAGCATCAGCTCGGTCTTCGCCTGCAGCGGCATCGGCACCGTCTTTGCCTGCCGCGCTGTCTTCGCCTGCAGCAGTATCAGCTCCGTCTTCGCCTTGCCTGCAGCGGTATCAGCTCCGTCTTCGCCTCGCCTGCAGCGGCATCAGCTCCGTCTTCGCCTCGCCTGGTCCTGCCTCGCCTGGTCCTGCCTCGCCTGGTCCTGCCTCGCCTAGTCCAGCCTCACCTGGTCCTGCCCCGCCTGGTCCTGCCCCGTCTCGTCCTGCCCCGTCTGGTCCTGCACGTCTGGTCCTGCCTCGTCTGGTCCTGCCTCTGCCATGTCGCCGCCTGGTCCACGTTGAGCACTAAAGCATCGCCGGCCACTTTCCAGGCCACAGGCTGGACATCATCGCTGTCGTGGCCGGCCTCCAGACCTGCTTTGTTCCCGCCACTGCCTTCCGCATGACCGGTCCCCGGACCTGTTTCGTGGCCGCCACTTCCTTCCGCACGGTCAGCCTCCAGAACTGCCAGTTGCCACCATTGCTGCCCGCATGGTCGGCCTCCAGAACTGAACTGTTTTGGGCTTTTGTGTTGCCGTCCTCCAGGTCGGCCCCCTGAAGCATTAATGAACTGCTCCCTGTGCTCCAGTGTGTTTTGTGCACACTCGGTTTTTGGACTCATGGGGGATCCTGTTTTGTTTTGTGTTGAGCCCTCCGTCCTGGACCCCCCACCACCCGCCCGGTTCTGGTGGTCTGTTGTTTTTTTTTGGGCTGTCAGGAGCCAGCCCTTTTGAGGGGGTGTACTGTCAGGGTGCTTGGTCGGTGACCCAGCATTTTGTGTTTTCTTTACATTTATATTGTTGGCTGGTTTACTTATGTTCGCACTTTTGAGTTGACATTAGTTCTCAGGCTTTTGGTTCTGTGCTCCCTCTGTCTGTGTGTGTTCCCTCCCTCTGGTGATGTCCTGCGTCAACTCATGTCTGTGTGTTTGTGTTTCCTGTTTACTTTGAAAGTCCCAGTGTAGCGTGTCTGCTTGTTCCCTTGTCTCGTAATGTGTGAATTAGAATCAGCTGTGCTCCCCTCCTGTGTGTCATTTCCCGATTACCCCGTGTGTGTGTATTTATAGTGGGTGTCGGTGTGTGCTCGTTGTCAGATTGTCTGTTTAGTTTACCTCAGTTTAACTTTGCGTCTCTCTGTTCTCCGTGCCCTTTATATTATGTTAGTTTACTCTTTAGTGTTCCCCTGTTTAGGTTTCGTTTGTATATCGAGAAAGAAGAAGTTGAAAGAAGTTGTCACTTTTTGCCACTTTGTAAATAAATTGTCACTCCTCTCATCAACCTTGCCGGCATCTTGGGTCCTCATCCTCTACACCACATGGCTTGCTCTGGCAGCCGTGATAAAATTCATGAACTGAGTGAGATTTTTACAAGATGACACTGAGCAGGAAAAAGTCATTTTTAAGCTCTTCTTAAAAAGGATATTTCTAATTATACCAAAAGGTCAACAGCATTATCCAGAACGTTGAAGTACAGACATGGGAAACATCGAGAAAGATATGTGGTTGTGAAACAATAAAAAAAAAAGAAAAGAAAAAAAAAAGCCTTTTGATTTGGTCAGATGAGCCACTTTCTAAAGAAGGCATTGTAGTGTTTGTGTGCAGTACAGTGCCACACACAAAAAAGCTAAATTGTACATCCTGATGGGTGAAATTAATTTTTGTGTGCACATGCTTGAATCCAGTATTGATTGTTATCTTAACTCTTTTTTGGTCTCTCTCCTAGAGAATTTAATTGAAAACAACTGACAGCAAAAACATTTCCTACCCAAGCCACATCATACTAGAAGCCTGTACTGTGAGATATGGGCTGAGGTTTCAGTGTTACGAAGGCTCACTTCTTAGCGGGATATATCACAGTTGTAATTTGTGCTACAGCCCTAACCTACTCTTGGGATAGGTTGAGTTTTAACATGAGTTATTAGTGTGTGTAAAAACACAGACCAACCAGTTATCTGGAAAAATAGTGTCAAGAAAGAAAATTGTGTCAGAAATGTAAAAGGGGCACATGGTGGGAATGGAGGCAGGAAAGGGATGGGGGTTGAGTGGGGTGCTCTGGATAACTGTTTTTGTCATGTAATTGGATTACACTTTTTCAGGCCTCTACCCTAAGATCTGACCAACTGGACTGTCCCACCTGAAGGCTAAGCTTCTTCTCCCTTAGGGGGAAAACAGAAAAACAAAACAACAAAAAATAAAATAAAATATTGCTCATCAGATTCTAACAACTAAAAAGATGACAAATACCTTAATTGGATGGTCTATATTAAATATATTAGAACCCAACAACAGTACTACTTATTGCTGCCTATATTAACAAAACTAAAAAGGGTAGGCCAAGGTATAAAAAAAAGACAATTCACAAAGTCCTGAAAAATAAAACAAAAAAATAGAAATAAAGAATAAAATAAAATATCCATCCAGATCTTTTCAACTAACAATGTAAAAATTATCTTAATTGGGTGGCCTAATTAAATTACGCAAACCATCATGTGACATGGTTTGCAATAACACTGTTATCAAAATAAACCAACCACTTAAAAGTGTGGACACCACCGCAATGTCGTAAAATGCCCTGAGGACTTTCAGCTCGAAGGATCTCAGCCGCCGTAGCAGGTGGAGATGACTTAGACCCTTTTTGTAGAGTGTATTTGTGTTCGTGTGTTCGTTTATTACTGAGGTGAACACCCAGGTGTTTGTACTCCTCCACTGTTTCAATGTCCAAACCCTGGATGTTCACTGGTCTCATAGGGGGTGGCTTCTTGCTGAAGTCAATCACCAGCTCCTTTGTCTTGCTCGCAATGATGCAAAGATGGTTCTGTTCACACCAGCTGACAAATTCATTGATGCCCCCCTGTATTCCAGTTCATTTCCCTCTGACAGGTCAGGGAAACTAACGATAATGTTTTCAGATGAAAGCTCCGTTTTCTGATCTATCCAGACTAGTGTGGACGTAGCCTTAGACACACAGTGTCGCAGCCTCACATACCCTGCAGCTTCCCCCTTAGCACTTGTGTTAATTGTGGATTGTGTTGAAGGCACTGTAGAAATAAAAAAACATGACGCTTACAATGCACCTGGCGCTCTCCAGATGAGAAAAGGCCCGATGCAGCAGGTAGATGACAGCGTCATCCACCCTGATATTCGGCTGGTAGACAAACCTCAGTGGGTCTAGGGTTCCGACTAGTCGGCGAAAGTGTGGTGTAGTATGATCCTCTACATGGTCTTCATCAGGTTTGAAGTCGGTGCAACAGGTCTGAAGTGGTTCGGCTCCTTGGGGTGTGTTGTCTTTGGGACTGGCATCATCGGGTCTTTCACAGAATGGGGACCTTCTCCAGACTGAGACTGAGTTTAAAGATGTATGTGATAATCTCACAGAGTTGATCTGCACAGTCCCTTATTAGTCTGAAGCTGATCCCATCCGGACCCGTGGCCTTCCTGGTTTTCATCTTCCTCAGCTGATTTCTCACCTGGTCAGTTGTAATGAAGAGGCTGCAGTGTAGGGTATGGGTGGATGGCTCCTGATGACTGGCATGGGGGGAGGAGGCATTTGCATTTTGGTATGCATTTGCAACAGTGATTAGATGTTTAGCTGGGGGAGGGTGAGTGGGGGTTCTCTGCCGAGTGCTGTGTGAGCATGCGCACAAACAGCATGGAAGGAAAGAGGGAAAGAGATGTGAAACCTATCATCTCATTTGTGCCTTTTCCTGTGGATTTTTTAGCTACTGTAGTAAATCTTGTCCATATTCAGTGTAGTGATCAAAACAACACAATAACCACCAAGGGCCTGTATACTACTCGTACAAACTTTCCGACCCAAAGCTCTTACAGGAACGAGCCCAGAATGAATGGGTCATAGGAGTCAATCATCATCCAGGATACATTAAAGTTTATTATTTTAAAAGAATTACAGGGGTTTGCAATAAAACTCAAGCAGCACAATAAAAGGTCACTAACGACCAACAATGTACCTGCCAGCAATTTAACTATCACCTGGTAGCTTGTGCTTACCAGAAGAAAACAGGTGCTAATTGCTTTAAAAAAACAAGTCTACCCCAGATAAATGCGACCCCACAGGAACACTTATCACATGCGTTTCCCTAAGGCAATAATTGGTAGCACTGCAATCAATTTATTTTAAAACACAGCAAATCCATCCACCATGAGCACCTATGCAAGGCCTGATTTCCATGAGGTACGAAAATATGACACTTACTCTAAAACATACTAGGGAAAAAATGGAACAAAAAGGGGGGGGAGGAAAAAACAGTGACACAATCACATATGCAGCCCATCCTCCAGCTGGCTACTATCTTTGCTGCACAACTTGCTTACGGTCTTCTGAAATCACTACTTGAGTCTCTGCTGTAGGGACATAACCACAGTGTGTGTGAATGGCCACTAAATCATCTCAGGCTCTTTGCCTTTCCAAATCACGATTGATCAAAGGAGAAAAGAAGAGCACCTGCTACTACTTCCTCTTTTATACCCTCTCTTTGATCTCCTTGGTCCTAAAGCCTTCCTATTACATCAGTTTGTGGGTAATTTATTATTTTCTTTCTCAACTTTTAAAAGTTTGACTTAAGGGGCCAAGCCCAGGCATATAGCCGGCCCCGCTGCTTACAGGCTGAAATATTTTTCTTATTTGTGCTTTGTTTGCACTGCATTTGGTCTTACACACCATAGGATAATGGTACATGTAATCTAAGAATAAAGGTAACGTAAATACAGGTTTGTAATTCAGACCTACCTACCTTTGCCAACTTTTCTTCTTAGCCTTGGCTGCAGCAGCAGTGTTGCTTTCATCCCCTCATATATCTTCAAATTCCTCATATTTCTTTCATAGATGCTCTCTTTTGAGAAATATTGTATGTGACTCTAAACTTGTCCATGTTTGGTCCTCTGGTGCCATCCTGTCCCTTTCATGTTATCACACTCAGATGGATTCAGAAAACCTGCGCTGACTTATGGAGTTCATAACCATGTTTGTGTGACTGATTAGGGTTGATGCTTTATTAGGCTTAGCAAAGCCACATAACTGAAAAGTATCATTGGTATGTTGAACTTGCTTTGTAGTACAAATTCCCACATACCAGTGAATTTGTGTATGTACTGCAGTGAGAGTTTATCGTTGGCTTCTCAGTCTGAGCACAGCTGGATGAATGCGCTGTTAAATAAATACTCAACCCAAATCTTTCTCCTTCAAAGCTAATGTTAAGCTAATGTGTTAAGGTTTCAATTTAAGCAGATCTGATTCACTTCTTCTGAAGTACAACCACAATTCTGAAAAAGCTTCAATGATATGCAAATCTCATAAACCTGTATTTTATTCGCAATCAAAGACAGAACACACATCAGATGTTTGAAATGAGACAGCGTACCATTCTAGGAAAAATATGAGCTAATTTTTAATTTGCTAGCAGCAAAATATCCCCAAAACAAAAGGTGGGACAGGGCCATCTGTACCACTGTGTGTTTGTAGCAACAGTTTGTAAACATCTGGGAACGGAGGAGTCCAGTTGCTGGACTTTAGAGAGAGGAACATTGTCACACGCTAGGTTGATATGAGATTCTAGCTGCTCAACAGCTCTCTGTCTTCTTTCTCGTATTTTTTGTTTCATGATGTTTTAAATGTTTTCAGTTGGCGTAAGGTCAGGAGTGCAGGCATGCCAGTTCAGCACCTAGACTCTTCTACTATGAAGCCGTTTCTTGCCGTAATAGATGCAGTATGTGGTTTAGTATCATTGTGTATATACCTTTCCAGATGTGCAAGCTGCCAATTCCATTGGCACTAATGTAGTCTCACACCATCAGTGATTAGGACTGATTGGTATGATTGAACTGAGCAATGATAACCAGTTGGGTGGTCCCTCTCCTCTTTAGATACAGTGTGTAGATTTTCCATGCTTTCATGTTTGAATCTTCTGACCACAGAAAGGTTTTCCACTTTGGCTCAGTCCAGATTAAATGACCTTTGGGCCAGAGAAGAAGGCAGCATTTCCAGATCTTGTTCGCATATGGCTTCTTCTTTGTATGATAGAGCTTTAATCTGCATCTGTGGATGGCACAGTAAGCAGGGATTTCCATGACTCGATCATTCCTGTTTTTAATGCGATGCCTCCTCAGATCCCAAAGATCAAGGACATCGAATAATAATTTTCATCCTTGTCATCTGTGCACAGAGATATCTTTAAATTTTTGCAATCCTACTATTGTATGTACTGTAGACAATGACATAGATATTCAATTTTAAATTGAAGAATATTCTGAAATATGTACATGTCTTCACTTTCCCCCAGTAAGATTTTCTTTTTATACTCACTCATGTTACTAACCTGTTGCCAATAATTAGCTGCAAATTGTTCACCCAGTTTTGTCTCTTTAGTGACACTTACTTTCCATCCTTTTGTTTTCCCCACATCAACTTTTTTGTGTTTTTTTTTTGTTTGTTTACTGTTTACATGGCATAATGTCTTTTTTGGAATTGGGTTTGTATGAGTATATGACTTTTAGAGATTAACAACTGTTGTTCTGGTGATTTGTGTTTATTGATGACAGTCTGTCCTTACTTTACAGCATATCACGGTGAGCCAAAACAGTGTTTTCTTATTTGCCCAGTATCCCGCTCATAACCTGTCTCTTTCTTTGTGTAAAGCCATTTAGTCTGCTTGTTTTTCATCCCACAGAAAGGCCTAATTCACAGAAACAAGGTAACTCTTTATTTCTGTCAGGTGACATCAGAAGGGCTGTCAAGATAGGTGATGAATTTCCTTACAGCCAATGATAGAATGGCAAAGGGCCCCCTATCAGTCTAGTCTGATGGTATACCAAACCATCATCTTGAGCTGTTACAGGGCGTCAGTATCCTAACACATTTTTGAGTAGAGGCTGGAATGCAGTGCACACACATACACATATATGTGCAGCATTAGATTAACACACTGATAATAACCAGAGATGAGAACTGTTAGCAATGCAGAGTTTGGCTTTGGTACTGAGAAGCTCTGATATTGCTTCTTAATTTTTGTTTTTTGAATCAGCATTTCTGTCCCATGAGCAGTTATTCTGCGGTTTCAGCATAAAGTCTTTAAAGATGAAGTATTTGCCCTGTAACCAAAAGGTTGCAGCAAAAACACAGGCCCACTGGTCCCTTCGAACTGATGGTAGCCTCTCACGGTCATCTCCTTCCCGCTTTGCCTTCTTCAGCAATCCAAGTCCAAGAGAAAGCAATAGATCTAATATGATTTAAATATATGAATGAAAGATTCTATGAAACCCACACTTTTCTCCCTTCAAAACATACATTATAGCCATATAGTATCCTCTCCACCACGATAAAATCTGAGATGGTTCAGTGTTTCATTGAAAACAGAAAAAAAAAATCTCATGACATAGCCCGCTGTTTCTTTGTTGACATCCAAAACTTAGTCATAAAAATCTGCTCTTTATTTATTCCTTGTTTCAAATCAGGAGTGGAAGAAAAGCTTTCACGGCAATCTGGCCTGGCTGTAAAAATTATCCGAGGAGGTCCTTGGAGACGGAAATCTAAAAAAAACACAACGGGGTTATCAAAGGAGAATGAAGCAATGCGGAGAAGAGACTCAAGTCAGCAACCTTAAAGACACTCGTGAGAGCAATAGACTGTATAGTCTGACAGTGAATATGGGAGTATTTTCCCCTTCCTGCTTTATATCATACTGCAACACGAGAGCTAACCTGCATTTTTGTGTTCACATCAAAGAAAGCATTGAGGGTCGGCTTGGAATCCAAGTTGAAAATCATCTTACTGTATGGTCCAGTTGGGAGGTGTAAACTATGGTCATGCTTCACGAAAGCTCATGTCATTAAATAAGATGAATATGCAGGTAAAGCAGGTTACACACAGACTCCTAGAAAAGTGTATTGAATATCAAAAGTATAACTAAATGTACATCATGCTGTGTACACAATGATCACTTGTAGCCAGACCAGTGTTGGAGATATAACTGAACTAATGTTTCAGCATTATTAATGCCCTGATGACAGCTTTGCTCTTTAACTGTTGTTTGTGTAACATATATGCAGAATACAGCTGTCAGATTCATCATTGCAAAGACGGCAGCCCAGTCTACAAGACAGCTCTGGAAAATGTGATGGAGGGAACAGATTTGTGACTTAGGTTTGCATTCTGATAAAGTCCTCCCCCATTTCCATTTATGCTACACCAAAGTCCTGTTTTATGACTATCTGGTTTAAATTTCACTTTTTTTAATGAATCCAAAGAGAGGGGGGAAAAAAACAGGATTTTTTTTTATTAATAAATGGTCATTAATTATTGTAAATAACTGTTCTGTGATTGTAATTACTAGTATAATTTTTCTGTAATTTTACACATTTATTTATTCATGCTGACAGATTTTTACCATTTACTACAGCATCATAGCAGCATTTCTTTAAAGACAGATTTTTCTTTATATAAAAAAAAAACCTGTTGAAAACTACACTTGTTTTTTTTGTTGTTTTTTTAAAAATATATATAAATTGGGTTAAATGTGTAGTTAAACATCTTTACAGTTACAGAATGGGGAGTTTCTCTTGTTTGGCCCACTTGAAATCAAAGGGGACTCTATGTGGTCCATGACATAAAATGAGTTTGACATCCAGGGAACACTGGCATGAATGTTATTGAAGAACTTCCTTTCCCCTTCCAAAATATGTGAATTTAGGTTTAAAGATAACTATATGTTTTTATGTACATATGTGATGGATTAAGGGGATGGATGGGGGTGAGAGTTCTTAACGATATTCTATTACATGCCATGCCAAGTTTTGTTAGGATTTTTTTTTATTATTATTATTTGTTTCCTTTCTTTTTGGTATTTGTACTTCCTCTCTTTGTATTTTTCCCCATGTTTTTAATTGTCTCTCGTCAACTACCTATCTACTTTTGCTGGAAATCCTACAACCTTCCTCCAGCCAAATTTAGTTTCACAATTGCTTTTATTAAAGTTGCTCATTGCACATCGTGTGGTTTTCTGGGTTTCGGTTTGTTTAAGAAGTTTACAAGCCGTAACACTCACTCAGATGGACATTTACTTTTAGAAATGTATTCACACTAAAAAAAATCTGATGCAGCTCCTGTCAGGTTGTAGCCTTTCCAAGGTATACCATCAAAATAAAACAAGACCAATAATAAAATTAAAAACATAAAAAAGCAGACAGTGATAAAATGGACACATACTGTAAGTACTAATCCATCCAATTAGTACTGACTAAAGTACGCTATTTATGTAAGTTTGTCTACCCCTTGTGTGTGGGTCAAGACCGCTAACTGACTTTAACAGAGACAGATGGGAATTAGCTTCATATTTCTGCATTTAAGGGCAACTGGAATCCAACCAGCAGAAAGTTCAGCTTCTGTTTGACTTATCATCAAAGATTTGGATGGATGCCTGTGTGCCAAAGTTTGAGATTTCAGAAGATAAAATGACTTTGGAAGAAACTGAATAGTGTGTTCTTGTCCTTAAGGCAGTAAAAAGAGACAACCTGTGCTCCGTGTGCAATCCTGTGGTTTGCTTTTACAGTTGTGAGCTCAGGCTAAAAACAGCGAATAAATTGGAAGATTAAGTTCAAGATCCAGGTTAAAAGGGGAAAGACATGTTTATTATATAATTACATACTACACACTATAAACACCATGTTATTAGTCATGCCTACTCCCCGCATACTGAATATCAAAAGAAAAGTCATCACCCTGCAAGTCTTACATATGGCTGTGTTTCATAAGTGGGGTGGTCAGGGTGAGGGCCATCCTTCATCCTTCCTGGTTAAGTGCTTCCATGCAGCTGCATTTTGCTAACCGCAGCTGGTTGCCCAATGGTACCAATGAGAGGAGGCCCCAATCAAGGACAGCCCAAGAAGATTGCACCAGCGGCTCCAAAGTTTGCATATTTATGCTTTTATACACTTATGCGTACACGCTAGAGAAACATGACATTTTGTAAGGTAGCAAGACTGGAGTCAAGCACCATAATGAGAAAGATTTCTTAACTTTATCTGTACATCAATTAAATAAAAAAACTAGGTAAACACAATGTGGCCAATGGGGTGAAGTTCAGCTGAATTCTCTCTGCATGCTGTGGATGTTGGCCAGACATTTAATTCCCAATACATGAACTGAAATGATTGCATAGGAAAAGTAACTCTCTTTGGTGTTATGAGAATAGGCATATTCACTAACAGAAATGTAGAACTTGTTTATTCTGGCATCCACAAAAATTGTTGGCCAAATGAAAGGGGAGCAAAGGTTTATGACTACGACTTTGCCTTTATGGGAATGACGGCTACAGCTCGTCCTGACTGTGTATATTTGTTGAGCACCTGTCATAGCCATAAATCACAGCAGACTCATGTCTGAGGACACACAGGAAGAACTTTCTCCGGCTAGTCTGATTCCATAATGGGATGCACTAACGAGCTCCTAGTGAGAACAGATGGACTTTGGATTAAATAACAGAAAACAAGGCGAACTTAATGGTTAGTTTTTAAACCAATAAACAGCCAAAAAACTCTTACAAGCTAAAATCAATGCTGAAAACAGAATTTAATGATGATGGAGGAGTTACCAGTGCCTGTATGCTCCCTTGTCAATATGTAAACTGACGTCATTCTTGTCCAACCTTTCACGGCTCCGAGCTGAACCTGTGACCCGGTCCGACCACACAGAAGCACTTTGTCAGCAGGGTCAAGGCCACATTTTAACCCTCACTGTGAGGTTAGACATGCGTGCAAATGCAAGGAAACCACCTTGGGACACTGACATCACCAAGGGGTCATCTTCGCTCGGGCCAGTTGCTATAGCAACATTACTTAATAACAAAGGTCCAGTGTCTTAAACATACAGATTGATAATATATTGGATGCTTGTCCTAGTCTGAGTGGAAGGTTAGTGTAGAAGCTGAAATGATCAGTTTAAGTGAGTGGTGAAAGGTTAAGTGTGAGGTCAGAGGGAGTTCATGATGTGTGGCTGCAAAGTGTGAACACGTAAAGCTCTTATTTCCAGGGTTACTGGAAGTGGTGAGCATGAGGTGAGAGATCCCAGGGGTCCCTTTCAGGCAGGGCCAATTTGTCGAAATGGAAAAACTCAGCAAAGCAATAAGTCATGCATGATGTCTGTGTTTATACTTAACCATACACAGCAACTGAACACAAGAGCCTGGCATGCCCTAAATGTAAATAAATATGAAGTAACATGTCTCTGTTGCTGTAATAACTTCAGTAGTAATGACTGTAATTGTTTCTGTAATTGGTTATTCAAGAGTGAAAGGTGTAAATTCCTAGGGGTGGATGGCATTACATTAATTATTTTCAGCTTGGTTGCCTACCAGGGGTAACCCTTGTTTCTCTTTTCTGAACTGCGTGATTTCTGTCATATTTCAGGCCTGCTTCCAAAACAAAATAACTGGGTGCACGTCAGAAGTTAGTGAAAGTTATTAAAACCCAAAATATATTCTAAGGGGCATTAAAGCATGGCTTTAAGGACACAAGGGAGATTGTAAAAAAGGCATCTTTATGGGAGAAATATTCTCCCATACTCTAAGTAAGAGTAGTTTTAGTTAAAAGAAAATTACAATGTCAATTACTCTGGCTTTCACCCAGAGCTCATCTGCAAAGCTGACAAAACAGTTTAACCATCTCCTTGTTTTCAAAAGTGAGTTTTCTGGATGACATAAACGCCTGATATCTTTAGTATTTCCTCTGCTCTTTAGGTTATACTTGGGAGATGATGTGTGATTCAGCAAAGCCAGCTTGACAGCCTGAGTTTTAAAATGTAAGAGCAATAAACAAAAACTTAAAAGCCAACAGGTACAGAGGATTAGCAAATCAGACAACCTAAACAACACTTACACACAATCTCTGCAGTGCAATGATCCCATGGCTTTGTTTTGCTAGTATGTTTTGGGTACTCGTCCCCTCAGAAAAAAGGTTTACTGCAAATCAAAGTGTTCTAAACAATCCCCCTTTTCTGTGATTAAATATTTCTATCATAATAGAAATATCCCTTACCAGCATGACCACACCCTTTTCATTCAAGGGTAACACAAAGGTTTACGAAAAGGATGCAGATTAGATGATGTAGCTTTTGCAGCCTGTATGAAAGAGTGATGTTGGGGCGATGTGCCAGACAGTGCAATTCTTTCCATTATCTGTTTTTAATGGTATTCCATCCTTGAAGTAGAGCTCAAAACGCATGTAGTAAAGGCAGGCACTTAGTGGTTTTCCTTTAATGTGTCCCCTTTAACACATGTACTGTTAAATCCTACTTACGTGTCATATTACAGCTGCATCTAGAAGAACAGTAAACGAATCACACGCTGATTAAATCATATTGAGCTTTGTCCGCATTTGTTACAATGTGTGCAAACATTCTCTCAGTAAAAGAAGTTGACATTTCAGAAAAAAAACATTGACAATTAGCCTCAATTAACCAGAGATATAAGGTAAGTACTCATGGATTGTGTTATTTAGTTACATATTACTATTTGTATCTCAGTAATAATGATACACTGACGTGACAGTTGTCAAGTTTAATGGGAAGATTGGACTTAGATGTAGCACTCAAATGATCACAGCTCAGTGTGTTTATTTACAGTGAATAAATATATTTACAGACAATGCAAAAAGGAAACAGTGCTCCAAGGGGTCCAGGAAGGTAGGGAACCCACTCATCCAATATTTACAGGTAAAACTTTCTCTCTCTCAAACTCTGGGTTTTGGTTCACCACACACCAGGAATGGAAATCAAGGGTGTGCAGAGGAAATACACAGTCAGAATGAGCTCATCGGGAGCAGGTGGTTGATTGTCACAGGTGTGTTCATAGCCTGCCTATGAACACAGACATAGCCAAACGAGCACATATAGAGAGAGGAGCAAGGGAAAACAAAGAAAGCAAACCTGAAGCAGAGAGCCAGAGAGGACTGAAAGACCATGACAACAATATTCCCACAGCAACTTTTATATGTAATAATTGATAGCTTTGTAATTGATCTTATGTAAAACAGTTAAAGCTTTTTTCTAGTATGGTATTCTCCTTCATTTCAGCATTAAGATAAGATTTATACTATTATAATAAAAATACAATAACTTTCCTCTGGTGCTTCCTGTTCCCTAAATGAAAATGGAAGGTTTAATTCGATATCCACATACCACAATTTGGGAAAAACTTTGCAGTTGCTAAGTTAAGTAAGCTCGATGCTGCACCTTGTCCAGATTTCACGGTCGCTTTGGCTGATGAAGGTTGAATAACGATATATGCTCGCAGTCCTCACCTCTAACACTTTGGCTTCTGGCGGCTGAAAAAGAAAAAGATGAACAATTGATCATAACATGATGTGGAGTTACAGCTGAAGGTTTGCCCTCAGCAGTTTTGAGCTTTAGCATCTTGACTGAACGCTGCCATAAAAGAGGCCTTACTTTCTTCCTTACTTTAAGTCAGAATGAAACATAATACACCATAGCTGATGCAGTTAAAATGGCAAAGCAAACATTACACATTTAAATAATCACTTAAGCACAAGAGAAAAAGAAAGCAAATAGAGCAAAATAAATTACAGGTTTCACTCATTTTCTTTAGAAACATACATACATAGGTTATTTTTTAACAGTTACAGCATGAATGCTTGCAGACAGCCCCTCCCTTCCTCGCACACACTCCAACATGTGCCAGACATGCGCTTACTAACACAGAGGTCATGGATTGTCTTATAAAAACACACGTGTTAACTGATTTGTCACATGCAGAATAAAAACACAGCGAGAAATGATTGCAAAGGTTTTTTTTATGCAGTCAATTTTTCTTTGCTTTTTTTATTCAGGACAAAAAGCAGTTTATCAGCATCGTAACACAAACAGAGCGAGCTTGATTAGAAATGATTGGCCAAGCGCACTGTTTCACATCATAAATTGCGGCATACTTTGTTAATGAGTCTATGAGCGTTTCCATTTTATGTTGAGCATAATAATTGCAATTAGCGTTTTATAAAATGTTTATTTTCTTTTGAATATACGTCACAGAACAAATTGCAGCTGTTGTTTCTAGAAAGCAACTTTTCAGTGATAAGTGGGAAACAGGCAATCAGAGAGAGGGACCGTTTTTTAAATGGAGTCCTAGTTTATTCATACGATGAGCAGCTGTTTCCACACTTTTTGCCTCTTTTAAGTTGGAACCCTCTATGTAGATCATCGCCCACGCTTGGCAGAGACCACATGCAAAGAGAAACAAACGATTCTGTTTTAGGTGAAAAACAGAAGATTTGTTTCACAAATTGACCCTGTGTTTGGGATGCTTCCCTTAGGAATCCATGACCACAGCCTAAACGAAAGCCAGACAGATACATTCACAGCAAACATTTTTTTCCGGACTCCCACACAGACACACACATGCATACACACACATCTATCTAGGTGACAAAACTGTTTGGTTTAAACTACCACCAGAAGAACATAGTTACTTATGTACAGAAACCAAAGACTTGGTCTCCCGGAGAGCCCATTTAACTAGCATCAATGAGCCGTAAGCTAAGTTCATGTGTCTAATTCCAGCTTCAGTCTTTATCTGTATGAAGGCTACATTTTGATGGCATTTGTCTTAAAGAGCTCCGTTTACATTATAAGCCATAACCACTTGAGTGGAGTGCATGAAACTGAGAGAACAAGGTGGGACAGGAAACCAGCCTAATCCAACAGGATCACTCCATTAAGCCACAGACAGATTCAATTAAAGGGAAAAATAATTACCTCTTCCACCATAACATAACGCACACAGACAAAAACAGTCCTGCCTCAGATGCTTAACCACTCACAGCTTGACATGTGGGCAAATATTTGAGCGTGAAAGAACAAACTGAAGTTCGAGCATTGTTCTTTTTCAACTTAAAAAAATGTGTGGTCGAGTCCAGCGTGGAGATTGTGATTTCATGGAGGAAAGATCACCTCAATAAGAAACAAATGCTGCCCTCTGAGTTTTTTAAGTGTTGAAACTATCTCCCTGATCGCGAACTGAAGTAGAACGTTAATAGCTTTTAAATTAACATTGTTTAGTTGTATTCTATGTCTTTGTAAGCAGCCTGGGCCAGCTGCGCAAATATGAACTATTTCCCCTCAGGGAGTATAACTAACATATCATACTAGAGCCCTGTGGCAGACACCCAACATACATGCCAATAAAGATAGAGTTTAAACCTAAAAAATAAAATGTATGGAGGGGACACTTAATATTTCAGAACAGCAGAAACTGCCAAGTAGAGCCTCGACCGCAAACATGGAACCAGAATAAAGGAAGTTTCCTAATTTCTTACAGGAGGAGCCGTCATGCCTTTATCAAAATGATTTTTATGCCTATTCTGATGAAAGAGGGATTTGGTAATTATGGTAAGATTATAAATGGAACGATGACTGCATTCTGCATTGTATGTCCCGTCTACTTGACGATGGACAATAACAGTATTTTTGATGATACTATCAAACAATATAAAGTAACAGCTCCACATTTTACTAAATATTCTAGTTTTCAAGATCAAAATGAAAGTTGGTCTGTTAAAATATAAAGGTACAGGCAGAAGTTAGCTTTTTGTAATACCTAGAAACAATCAACTAGGAATTTGCTGATCCATGGCCCCCAGCAAAAAAAAATGTTTTTTTTAAATTATTTTTTATGTGCTTTAAACAGACAACATTGTCACTTGCAGTGAGAAAAGGGAGCCGGTGAAAGAAAGTCTAGAGAGGTGGAGGTATGTTTTGGAAAAAAACATGAGTGAAAGTCAGCAGAAGCATGTGTGGAAATAAGTAAGGTGCAAGGAGTAGATACCTGGCGTAAATGCCTGGGATCAACCATCCAAAACGACAGGCATTGCACAAGCGAGGTGAAGAAAAGAGTGCAGACAGGGTGGAGTCGGTGGAAATGAGTGTCAAGGGAGCTGTGTGGCAGAAGGATAGCAGCAACTGAATGAAAGGAAAGGTTTACAAGGTGGTAGTGAGCCCTGCTATGATGTATGCTTTGGAGATTGTGGCACTAACAAAAAGGAGATGTAGCTGAGGAATAGCTCAGGTTGGAGCCAAAATCAGAGAGGCAAGGCTGGGGGGAAGTTTGGATATGTGCAGAGGAGGAATCGTGTAGCTGTCAGGCAAGGGGAAGAGAGAAAGACCACATGGATGACTCATGGATGCATTGAATGAGAACATGCAGAGGAGTGATGTGACAGAAGAGGATGCAAGGGATAGGGTGAGATGGAGACAGATGATCCACTTTGGCAGTTCCTAAATGGAGCAGCCAAGAGAAAAAGGAAAGAAGAGAATTACACAAACATAAGTTATTATGAAAATTAGGCAGCTACCGAAGTGTTGAAAGGTGAACTATGTTACTTTTGGACAGAGTCAGAGCTGCTCTTTTCTGCTGCTTCCAGTCCTTTAGTCAAGCAGAATAGAGCTCGTTGCAGAATCATAGTTGGCAGATAGCAGGTGGTATCGCTCTTCTCATTTGACTCTTAGCAATAATGAGCACAAGGAGATTACCCAAACACAAATGTTCACATTATAATTTCAGGTTTAATTAACACACTCTATCATTACAGTGTTGCAAACACCAGAGATCCATTTTAACAACCAGTCTCTCCGTGCTAAGAAACACAGCAGATAATTAACCATTCACCCATGCAGCTCTGTATTGTCTTTCGATTACATATAGAGTCACAGCCCTACACCACAGTACAAAAGCTTCTTTTATCTCTGTTTAATCCTTTTACAACTACTACATGTGTTAAAATGTGACAGAAAAAAAGTTGGCCCCTAGCCTTCATTTCCTGTCATGTTATCAGATTTTTATAAGGTTTGAGATAGCCTCTTACTAACCAGAAGCCCCCTGCGGGTCGCCAGGTCTGGCAAGGCCAACAGACAGCAGGTAGTCAATAAAGGTTCACTTTGTGGTGGTCTATTGCAGGCCTGGGAAGAAGACATCTCTTATCAAAATCACAGCACGACACAGACCTGCTAACCAGCCTCTGATAAGAGTGATTTAGCATGAGGGGAGGAAAAGCAGCAGGTTGAAAGGATCACAGTAAAATATAGAAAGGAAGTCATGCATCAAGGAGACAGTTTAACACAGAGGGTTCTATTTAGGTACTAAATCCTAACCTGCAATTTCTTAAATTGCCACGTGTTAATGAAGCAAGTTTGGCTTCTCCATTGAAACAAACCAAATGCTGCTCCCATTCCTAATTATTATTTAAATATTGAGGCCTGCTGTGATTGCTAGGGAGGTCTGGTAGGCAGGCATTTTAATGCATGTATGTTCACAGCAGGGTGCCTTGTAGTAAAACCCTTCACATGTTTGCTGGCCCACGCTTTTAACATGCAGTTAAGATTTGTAGAAACCCCCCAGAATTAGAGCCATATAGCTCAGAGTCTCAGTGTGTTTGTAAGTCATGTAAACCACGTTGCTCTCTGTCATTGCCACATAATAAAGGCAAAAGTGGCTCATGCCTGTATGATCATTACTGAGTGTTATGACCAAAAAAAAACAAAGAACACAAGCTCTCTAAAGTGGTGTAAGATGGAGGTTAAGCAGAGGTATTTTTCTACGCTGATTGGTCTCCGTACTTTTATTCTCTGTGTCCTCTTTAATTGGATTCGAGGGAAAGCCACAGCTGCTGAATAGCTGCCACACCAGCACACAGAAAGAAAGACATACAGTTTCAGTCAAAGTCAGCTCGCATTTCAACAGACAGCCAACATCTGAACAGCGGATTATCACTGCTTTTAGACCACTATGCACCTCCTGAATGGCCTCGATTCCCTGGTAATGGCACCCATACATTTGTAAAGTAAGGAAGTGAAAGACCAAGTTGAAAAAGAAGAAAGGAGAGAACCTTATTTCACATTCACCTCCCGAAAGCCGTTTCACTGCACATACAGCGCTCAGACACAAAGCTGCTTTTGTCTGAAGAGTCTGGGGTTAACAGAGACTTGTTAGGGTACAGAAACAAAGCCACTGGGAACCTCCGTGCCTTTTTGCACACAAATATAAACCAGCTTATATTAAATAAATAAAAAATTGTAATGACAAAACATTTTTTTGTGTCCGTGGAAGGCTTGTCTCATTGTTTTTTAAACAAACAGAGTGGATGTTGTGACATAAACAGATACTCTACAATAGATACTTTAACTTGTGTGGGAATGGCTCTGTTCTCTTTTTTTTCCATCAGTTTGTGCAGCTAACAATAGCTTTGGCAGTGCTACATGATTGAACCGTTCTGTGTTTATGCAGTTGTCCTACAGCAAAACCGGGAGAACACGCTAATAGAAATAACTTCACAAAGAGGGCAGAAAAACATGAAAGTCTATCTCAGTTGCAAGCTAATTCTAATTCCAGACTCACATAATTGTGAATTCAATTAGAATAAAAAAAAAGCCTCTCTTGGTTCCACTTCATACACTCACATAGTCCTCAAATTCGTGGACCTTTTCACAGATGGACTTTTTGTGCAATGAGAAAAACCATCGCTCGGTTCTGTGCAGTCAAAAGGCTTTTACAGGAGTGTGAAGTCATTGTCGCTGGAGAACAATTTAGAGAAGATGGATGAGGAAAAGAGAGGAAAGGGGGAGAACTGAAGAGGTATGTTTGTGAACAAGCTGCTAAGCCATGTAAACCACACAGGATTGGTCTTTTTTATCCTTCACCGTGAAAAAATAGCCCAGAGAGAAACAACAGAGATGTTAGAGCTTTTTGGGACGTCCCGCTGCGGGTTTGGCAAGTCACAAGCTTAAATTGGACTATATTTTTCATCTGTCATTTATTCCTTTGTATGGTGCTGGCATCTTATTTCACTGACACTCTATAGCCTTTTCTTTTTTCATTCAGGAGTGGTGAGGGATCTTCAGAGTGTGTGATCCTGTTGCTGTTCATGCTGCAGAAACAAATTAACTCCCAATGAAAGTTTGATGGCTTCTGTTATACGCAGTGTTTAGCAACACCTGCCCGAACACTGATTGTTTAATGCATGTGTGTAACAGGCGAGTCCTTTAGGACTTTTAAAGCATTAAAACAACAGTCAGGCTTGCAGAGGTGCTCAGACCACATGTTGAGAAACCCGAAAAGAGCAGTTGTAACAGCTGATGGGCCTACACAAAAGACCACCCATAATCAGATTACATGTATGTGATGCTTTGGCAGCTATATAAGACAGCCCTCCTTATCCAATGGTGCTCTTTTATTTATTTATTTACTTTTTAGAAGATATGAAATGCATTATGTGATGAAAAACTTACACTATATAAATCATAGTGATTATTAAAAAGAAAAAAAAAATTAATACATTACCACACTTCCACACAAAGGACCCTGAGTAATCCTGACCTAAATTTTTGACCTACTCTAAAAGTCCATTAGGAAACGCATTTTGCCTTTATTTAACCAGGTTAGTCCCATTGAGATACAAGATCTCTTTTGCAAGGGCAAATGCATAAAAAAAGAATTCTCTATATGAATAAATCCTGTTACGAGACATCCCTTTGACATCTTCTGCTTGCAGGATTTTGGATTTCCTTCATGACAAAAGCATGTTGGCCTACAATAAACAAAAATTAATCACTTTCATTTTGCTTTCATTTACTGGAATATCTTGCGGAAAAAAATAAAATCTGGATAAATAAACATCTGAAGCTTTTCGTGCTCATAAAATGAAAGTGGGAGATTTTGAGATCGAAATGATGTAGCTTCATAAATATGCAGAATTTGTAGTTTATGGACAAGATTTTTGGAATCTAAATATTTGTGATTCCCACTTGTAGTCTTCTTGCAGTCCCATGGGACTACAAGCTTTCACAGTAGGGATTCTCAACAGAATTGCATAGGAGGTATAAGAGAGAGAAACATAAGCTGGAATATTTGCTGTTCCCATTAAAATTCCTGTTGAAACGTACAGTTTTTTGTATTTATTTATTTATTTATTTTTGTATTTTGTTTTTTGAAATAACATTATTTATTAGACTACAAACAAACATAATACCCTAATTAGACACCTTGCACCTTAATAATGGTCTAATTCAAAGCCATTTATAATTCCTTTATAGCCCAAATAACCACACTTAACCAGTATTATACCATATTACTCTGGATTTAGCCCTAAATCCACTATAATTTGGTAAAACACTGAGCTCAGATAAAAAGAAGCTCGCATATTTTTAATTTTCTTAGACATTTATTGCTTATTACATAGAAAACTAAAGTCAGAACACATCAGAAAACATTGTGCATATCCTTTGCAGAGTGGATTTTGTTCAGAGTGGTGTGGAGTGTCTAAGCAATATTTCTTTGATGCTTGTACTCCCAGACAGATTAAGACCTGTCATAATGCAACCCCAGTGGGGTAATATTAGTCTAATAGTGGGCCAGGAAAGCAGCCAGGATGCTGATTTACAATCATTAGAAGCTCGTTAGTCTTTCTTAGAGTGTAATTTTCAAAAAATTACATCAGAACTGTACTGTAAAATACAGGAAAAATAAATGCAGGTCTATTGTATAATTTTGTGTAAGCATTGTATTATACTAACAGCACTCACAGACAGCCATGGCCAAGAGTTCAGCTGCAAACAGAAATGATAGCAGATAAAGTACAGCCTTAACATGTGCATCTAGTTGCTGAAAAGGTTGAAATTCCTAAAAATTATATGGCACAATTTCTGTACAGCACTTGCAGATGACTTCAGGCAGCTAAAAATAAAGATTTCTGGACTTGTCATCCTTTAGCTTTGCCTCACCGATTAAGATAGCAACACATTTCATAGCAGGCAAGGCCTTTTGCTCCCATCCCCAAAGAGAAGATCACTTTAGTCTAACACAAACGTATTTTACGCAAGTAACAGGTGTGAATCCCAGTGAGGAAATACCAATCAGATCAGAAGCTCTTTTTGAATTATGGTAACCTTAGTTTTGTGGAGAGATGTCCCGAGGATGGATGTAGACTCAGTCTGCATTGCCTAACCTCCAGTATAGAGTCCACTCTTCCTCTGCTGCACCTCCACACTGTGGTGAGTTAATGAGGAACAGAGCATGGTAACATTCACTAATCAAAGCCAGATCTGGAAAACGGGGCTTCAGCTGGCTGCTCATTTTTTTCCTGCACCTCGTTACTTTGTCTTTCCTCTGCATCATCTGTTCCCTTCCTCTGCTCCTCTCTCTTTTTACCTGTTGTTGACTGTGCTTCTCGGTTTCTACCTTTTCTGCCAGTCCTATCATTTGATTCATCTCTCACCTACTACGAGAACACTGGTGACGCATGCACGTTGCTGTTAGTGAGCCCGCAGGAGGCCTGTAGGAACACACGGCCTATTAAGAATACCAGAGAAGCAGAGGCAAATACCTCCAGGCCAAACAACCAGCATGTCAAACACATTGCACACATAATCACAATTATCCAGGAACGTTTAGAACTCCACGGCTCTGTATACATCCTAACATTGAGCACAATCTAATTTTAATATTGTTATATACATTCGTGTGTGGTTCTGTGCCTTTTTATTTATACCCATGTGATTGTATGTCCATGCACATGCAAGCGGACACATAATCCTCCTCATGTTCATTTATGCCTTCATGAAAAATCACCTTCCATTTTCCCTGCTGGGGGATTACTTCAAAGGCACCAAGCAGGATGAATAACATGTAACAATATCTCGTATTTGTCCATGTGAAATAGGACAAGATACTCTGTCTTCGCTTCTCTGCTGGTTCCATTTCCTCAGTCTGATTAATAGGTTTTTGATTGCAGCTACAGCCCCCGAGCATGAGAACATAGAACTCCATGGCTGCTCATCGTTATAGCATCCAAGTTGCACAGAGAGCGCATAAAAGTGACAGTTATGTTTAGCTGCTCTGTCGTTTTGACTGACAGCTGTAGCCTTAACTCTCCCTTTAAATGCTTCTTAAGTGTTTTATGTAGTGACCTGTGCATGCAAAAGCAGTAAAGAGACAGCAGCTGCGGTGTTACAGCTCAGCAGAGGACTGACAATAGAAGTGCCTTGGGGGTTGTCCAAGAAGAAGTGGCGAAAGGAAAGGGGGGAAAGTACTTTTTTAAAACTATGCCACAATTCCTCGATAATTGTAGTGTAGGAAATGTGATATGTCCAGTGCACTTAGCAGATTAAATTCATGCACAGGAGACTGGAGGCTGCAGGTTGTTCCACAGGTAATTATTTTCAGCATGGACGATGTGCAGATTTGGTTGGCAGGTAGACAAAATTGTGTTTTCTTTGTTCAGCTAATATCATGTTTCTCGGTCTTCTCATTAGAAAATGATGAATTTCTGATATGAACTCCCAACATGTAAATGCATCTCTCTGGGAGCCATGGGGAAGTGAATAGTTTTATATCATACTGTCAGAGTAAAATGAAAAATTTGCTAACTTTAGGAAGCTGAATGCTTTTTCAGCCCTGGACAGTTCATGGATTAGTATTGTTGCACTGTAGCATATTTAGGATAAACATGATTACTTTTTTGCAGAATCAACCGTAATAAAAGGAAAAGCAGTGGTTTGCAAACTTATACACAACTGTGGTAATGAAATATAAGCTGCAAAAACCCAAACGAATACAACTTGTGTTACTTTAAGACAATTTGTCACACATATTTTTAGATGAATGTTTTGGTCTATTGTAATTAAGCAGGCACCTTTGTGTTCACTCTGTTTCAGCCATTGCTAGACTACTTTACAGATCAGGTCAGACTGACTTTTTGCTCTTTCTGTCACTTATTCACCTCTTTCAGCATCTCTCAGAAACCTTAGAGTACTTATGTCTGCTTGATGACAGACAGAATCAGTGTAGTCGGTAACACTTGTGCTGTATGACACGCAGGAATGAATGAATAATGAAATATTAACTGACTCCATGTGTCCTTTAGGCCATTTTTATCACAATAATGGATCAAGTTTAAGGACAAGCCAAAAACATCAACTTCGTGAGGATACGCTGAATAATGTAGGAGCCAAAGAGGCTAAAAAGAAATGAAAGGGAAAAAAAAAACAAGCGGACTAAATGTAGAAAGGGATCATGTGTCAGTTTTTTTTGTCAAAGATTAAATATGTGGCTGAGGCTAAAACACGGGGCACATTGTTTGTGTTGTGGTTTTCAGTTTTGGTGACAAAATAAACTGCAGGAGCTTTCGATTGTGAGAAAAAGTGTATCTGGTTATGTGTATCTGCCCTGGTATTTAATGTGTGTCTATGTACAGTTGCAACACAGTAACAGTTAGCTGGACAAATGAGTCCATATACAAGTTTTTAGTTCAATGACTCCAACATACGCAGAGTTGAGAAACTACAATAAAAGGAACTAAATACACACTGATCTCTTTAACAGGTCAGACAAAAGCTAAAACTGTGGTGACTTATCTTTACAGCATTTTGTGAGAGCGAGTCACAAATCTCTTTGACCCATCGAAAAAAAGCCTGCCTAAAGAGAAAAAGAATTAAGCCACATTTCTTCAATTTACAAAACCGTGACCTCATGAAACCATATATCATCACTCTCGACTTCAAAAAAGCAGAACCGGCAGCGTTACCCTGAATGCTAATGGGTCCCTGAGCTGTTTCTCCGCTCCTCCTGGGGAACATCACACAAGCAGCTGAGGGATTTTTGTTCTCGCGGCCGGACACCACCAGGTGTCAAGCTCTACGGATCCACCACCAAGCTTCTCCACACCAGCTGTGGCTCTTGTGCCCCGTTCTGGCATAAATTCACAGCTGAAACCATAAAAACTAGCACAACTGACATTTACTTCAAGTCTTTAATGTCAAGTGAGCATTTCTTTTGTTATTCTAGGGGGGGGAAACATATCTACTATATCTCAGCAATGCAAGACCCATTCTATTGTTAGTTAATAATACGAAAGTCATGTCTGCTGTCTTGGCGACAGTTTCATTTTATTTTTTTTTGCACTGCAAGAAACAGTATCTTGACTCATGTTTTGTTTGCTGAAAGAAAAATGTAAGTAGTTTTGTTCATGACAGTATTGTGACGCACATAGAATTTTGTGCGGTTCCCAAACTATTTTGGATGATGATATAAATGATAAATATCGACACTGATTGTTTATGATTTGAAGCAAGAAAACAGAGAGAATTAATTAGCAGAGGCAGGGAGGAAGCTTTACACAGAGGAAAAAAAGGGAAGGAACAAGCATGAGGATTATGCTTAGAAGAAAATAGCGAAATTGTGCAATTTTATTTGAGTGGATCTTTTATTAGTTTGAATAAAATGAAGCAGAAAACTTCTCTTTTTGCGCTTTTAGAAGATCTTACCAGGGGTAATAAAGCTATTGTCCAGAGCATTGTTTCCCCATTGATTCAACATCTATTGCTAAAGACTTTGTCGACAGCCCATTGAGGTGGTCCATATGGTGGTAAGGAGGCACCGGGCTCGTGACTTTGTGGAGGACGTAGAGAAAACCAGACAAAAGGCTGAGCCAGCAGGTCCTCAGCCTCACAGAGCCTCAATGGGGCACTGGCAGATTCCCTACTGGGGCTAGCTGCCTGTACGTTCTCAAACTGGTCTGATCTATGGAAACTGGCAACCCCACCATAATACGTTCAGCCATCCATACTTCAGCCCCCCTGCACCACATGGTCTCTTTTAAAGGTGAATAATGGTAGAGGAATGTTTAACAATCTAGTGGCATGTGACAGACTTGCATTTTTCCTACTTATCATCAACAGCATACAGACTCATTTTTTTTCTTAAATGAATATGTTTAAACATTAGTTCTGTAAAAGTGCTATAATGACGAGACTAGAGAAATGTAGACATGCAGTCTTACAGGATCAGGAGACTTGGCACAGTAGGTAAGGAATAAACAGTGTGTATGTATGCATGTGAAGTAGGGATAAATATGTAAACTGTATTTAGACATTTATGAGACATGTGACATTCTCAGGGCTTAAAAAACAAAACAACTCTGGAGGACACCTGCTATGCCTTCACAACTTCAGAGGAAAACCTTAACTGTTCCACCTTACCTTATTCTTTGAGAGTACAGTAAGATACCACTCACGAGGTGAGCAGATGGACCCCTGGAGCGAGACCTCCCAAATCAGACAGATGGGCTACAGAAGACTATGCTGCAACTTAAAGTTACTGGATGCTGGACAGATGTGAACAACACATAGGAGGTAGACTTGTGTGTACAATATATAAAAAGCACTATCATCCACTATAGCCATCAGCGGTCATCTGAGTGTATGTCTGTGGATTTTAGACAAGTTTAGAAAAAAAAAGTGCATTGAGTGCTCAGAATAGAAAACCACTATATAAATAACAATAATAAAATGTGACACCTTTTAGTTTCATTTTTAGAAAACTCTCCCTAATAAGGGTTTCTATAAACATCTGGATATGCTGAGAAAAAAGAAAAGTTTCATTTCGGGAAAACACAGCCAGATAACTTGTTAATGTAAGAACGAAACATTTGGGCAGATGTTCTGCCAAATCTGCTTATGTAACCACACTATTATAGTCCATTCACCTCTGGCCAAGAAAGTAAATCTTGCTTACTATAGAGAAATGTCGCAATACTTGAATGTGCTTTGACTTCTCTCCCGTGACATGTCACAGGTTGCCCCCCCACTGACAGCCTGAACTATGCACATAGGCCGAATAGATGTGAGAGCATGTGTGTGTACTTGTGTTTGAGACAAATGACTTCCATTTGCATGTGTGCTTGCGCAAACCCAGCTGCACACGTTTGCTGTTGTGCAGGCTCACAGGAAAATGCAGTGAAGTGAACACAACCTGTAGATTGTAGTGACATGTCAGGCATCCTGTGTGAGAACAAGCAAGGTTGATGAGGTGAGCACTTTGATCTGAAACTCTTCACTCCAAGCTGAGAGGACACTTACTGAAATATCAGGGCGGTTGTTTTACGCTCTTTAATTTTTGCCAACTCTGTCTTTCTACCATGCACGCTTGGAGTTAGCCTTTGTGCCCTGTGAGAGAAGTCAATATGTCCTTTCAGCTGTCAGCTAATTTTACCCTCCATGCGTCTCCTCCCGTGTGTCTGGTATCCATGGCTTCATTCATCATGAGATCCAAAACACAGACAGCCTGCAACAAATCTAACAAAAATGTCTCAGACAGTTGCAAAATTATGAACAAACAGGTTTACAAAAAGGGTAAGTATTGGTTATGTCAGGACTTTATTGTCACAAACACTTTGGCCATAAAGCAGATCTCGTCCACACAACAGATGATTTGTCCTTTTTTTACTTACGATACAAGCTACACACTTAAAACAAGCGCAAAACAATGTTATTCTCCTTGAATAACCGTAGTCTATTCCTCGCTCATTTTCATGATAAAGTGTGCTGTCAGCAGGTGGTTTGCTTTCCCACAGTTGGTGTGATGAGAGGATATGTCTGCAATAACTGAAAAAAGAAAGAATAGAAAATACAAAACCAACCACTTAGTCACATTATTCATGTTGCTCTGAGATTCTGAAAAAAATGTCTCAAAACACAACCTCAGTCTGTGTAAATATAAGCTTTGCTTGTCTGCAGTTTCTATTTACTTAGTGGAATTGCATTGAGTTCAGTTTGTGTGTATTTAACTTAAACAACCTAAAAAGGTAATTATGGTGTTAATGCATTAGTGTAAGGTAGCATTTGATGAACGCGTGAATAGGAATACATTTCTTAGATCTATGCGTATAAACCCACACACTCTCTAAAGGGCAAAAGTGTGTTTTGCTCTTTCTGCACCACATTTTTAACTTTTTGGAAACATTCGTGTATACTCACGCCAATTCTTCACACTTTTAATTACGTGAGGCCAGTAAAGTCCCTGCGATGACCAGTTATAACATGAAGAACCAAGAAGCATGGAAAAAAAAAGCAAGCACAAAAAATGTTTCTCTTTCTTTTCAGCAACAGCTTCAAGGACCGTGCAGAAGAAATCGTGCCCATTGCTTGAAGGTACACTTTGGATCCTTCCTGTATTTTTAAGCAAATAACTAAACAGCTACCAATCAGCTTACTGCCAAATCTTCTTTCATGTGAAAAAAGAACTCAAAAAAGAACACTTTAATTAGACACTTTCGTCAGAGGCATGTGCACACTTGCGCGCGCCTGGGGGTCTATCGTGCGTAAACAGAAAATCAACCTAAAACACAGGAAATAATGAAATCCTCCTACAAAATAAAAGCACGACAAAGTCATTAATATAACATTTACACAGATCTATTAATAATGAAGGGTTATCTATGACGTATTTTTTCTGAAAGTGATTTTTGTTACAATTTGATGCTTTATTACTTCATAAATATCTAATAAAGTAAAGCAACTAAATTTTTTGATGAAAAACCGGAAACATCCTTTCTTTACGGTTGCTTGACACAGTCGTGACTAATTTAACACTCCACCGGTGCCCAGTCTGTCAGAACTCCTCTAGACTTTACTCTGAGCAGGATCGGAACTCTTTGACGTTAACGCAAAATGGATGCGAAACTACTGGCGGTCATGGCTGGACTCATGGTGATGATATACGCACCTCCAGCGCAAGGTATGGATTCGCTTTCAGGGTTGCTGTTTTATGTTGCTTTAGATTTTGTTTAGACTTTATTGCAGCCGTGATGCGTATTGGAGGGAAGGATCAGCAACATATTTGCTTTTACGCTGTCCACCTGTTGACTTGTCTTGTCTGTAGTGCATTCATTCTTTCATTCATTCATTCATTCATCCATCATTTCTTCCACTTATCCAGACAGCAGGGATAGGTTCCAGTCGAGCTCCGACCCTGGATGTCTATAGAATTTCTATAAATAATACCGATAGAGTCGCAGAACTCTATCGGGGGTTCAGTACGTCTGCAGTTCTTATAAAATACTTTTTTGTTACTAATTAAATTTAATTTTACATTAAATACAGTTACTATTAATCAATGTGTTAGTTGTAATAAAACTGAAATCAGATGAGAAATTCTAATTGCGTGGACTCGGTGTGCAAAAAAGGGGGGTGGGGGGTACGTAATTAGGACCTGAGAATTGTATTTTTATTTTGTTTTATCTACTTATTTATTTTTACATATTTTTAACTCCACCAATCTTTCATGCATTTTTTCCCTTGAGAAGGGAGGGTGCATTTTTCGCCGTGCGTAAAGCACGGCAGGCTGCACATGTGGCTCTTGCCGTATAGGAATTTCCCGCTGGATCAGTGATCAGCGTGTGTTTGTCCTTCCCTTTGTTTTCTTTTAATTAGCCACAAATGAAGCCTCTAGAAGCCAAACCTCAGCTAGCCTACGTGGCGACATCAATCACGCAACTTGAAGGTGTTGCGCTCTTTTATCATGGTAATCAGGTGTAAAAATAATTAGCGTAGTTTAATCCACTGGGGCGGGCTTCCCCATCTGTGACTTACAGTCGGCCAGTGTCGCTTTAAAACTATTTACTGACAAGTAAAGGAACTGTGTATAAACGGTATTTGCGCTTAAATTAACTTCCATCGGCGCGATTGTTTTATCTATTTACAACGCCGCTTTTAGACGTAACGAAAAGGAGGGGGAAAATTCTCTCTTTTTTTTTCCACATTAATCAACTGTGACCATCTCAGTGTAGGAACCTGAAAGCTGAGGCTTCAATGGAAACTGCGCACATCCATCACGTAGGGACCACACAGTACACACTGATGTTTGAAAAAAGCTTAGCGTTTGTGGGTGTAAACCCCCGCTAATAATGTTCTCAGTCTCTGTGTTTGCTGTGTGGGATGAGCAGAAACTGGATTTTGTAAAGCTTAAATATGGAATTTTCATCTGTCAGTGTCATTTGTTAGTCCTATTTATCAGTGTTGACTGTAGGCTTCTTGGCAAGGAAAGAGATAAACAAGTATAATGGAGGGATAAAAATCAAAAGCTTTAAATCCAAAAGACTGTGTATAGTTCAGTGCAGGGGGCATATTATTTTTTTGTTCATAATCAGAGGGCTGGTGCATGCTTACTTTGTGCTTTGATAGACTAAAGAATATATATTTAAATATTTGCTCGCTGTATCATTTTTATCCTATTTGTTGGGGGTATTTTATTATGTGTATGTCATTTAATCCAGGAAGGATCCTTAATTTAATCTCAATTATTGTTTTGTTTAAAATTTGCTTTACTTTAAAATAGTTTTCTGTACTCAACTTCTCTTTTGCTTTCTCAGCAAAGCCCATCAGCCTGGTTGAGAGATGCTACTGCCGTACAACAGTCAACACCGTCCCACGAATCTACATCCGAGAACTTAGGTTCATCCAAACACCCAACTGCCCCTTCCAAGTGATGTGAGTATTGTTTTTGACCTCTTCAGGCAGCACACTTTCTGTCTGGACCATATAAACATTAGACAGGTTTCCTCCTTGTTCGGACATTTCTCACCATCAATCTCTGAGAGGTGACAAGCCAGAGAAAGGAATCATGCATGAATGTGTACATACACGCCCCTCAGTCACTCACTCATTTGCTGAAAACAAGTCGTTTTTTGGCAACTATCCCACTGATGCATCCACAGGAAGTGGCCCGTTTGAGTATGAGCGAATGTGAAAAGGTGGTGGAAATTGGACGCACTTTTGTTTTTTAACCGGGAAGCAACTTTTGTAACTGGGTTTGCTTCTCATTTGCTTGTCACGCAGCGTTTTTCCTTCATACTGTACATGCAACCTTTAGTTCAGATTGCATTTGTCGCCACAGCTTGTGCAGTGCAAATTCATACATGAAAGTGTGCGACAACATGGGCAAAAAAGGGTCAGTTACATTAGAACTTAAGAGGAATGAAAAAATAAAATTGCCATATCTTACAAGTTTACATAAAGAGACAGAAAAACATATTTGAAGCTACTTAAAACAAGAGCTGTCGCCATATAAGACACGGTCCCCCACATGGAGACATATGATATGGTTGTGGCCCATTCTTTAAATAACCACAGGACTATCATGGCTTTAGAAAGTAGCCTGCACATTGCAACATATTCTAATTTGACCTAACACTAAAGTACCTTATGGGTCAGTGTCTAATCAAGATTAATGCATATTAATTTCTGTAGCATCACTTACAAATTAGGGCATTAATGTTAAAAGGTTTGCTGCAAGTATCAAACTAACAAGTCAGTGTTAATTCAGTCAGTTTGATAACAGTGTGTTAAGATACCCACTGTTAATGATTATGCATAATTCACGTTTTCATCCTCATCTTATCCTTTCTCTAATCAGTGCCAAGCTGAAGTCAAACAAGGAGGTGTGCGTGAACCCAGAGATCCGATGGCTGCAGCAGTACCTGAAGAACGCTATCAACAAGTAAGTATCAGCAAATCCAGCTGATTTTAGTCACGGGGTCACGTTTTTTTCTGCAATACACAATCCCGTCTGGCTTTAACAAATCTGTTGCCACAAGTGGGATATACTCACTTACACTCTATAGAAATTTAAAGGAAATAATCTACAAATCCAAAGGCACAAATGCGCATTTGGATGTTTACCAATAGACTATTGTGGGAGTAAAAGCTCTCAATTGCCCAATTTATATTGGAACCCAAAGTCAAAACATGCCGGTACATGACCAAGTGGGAGTAGAGTGTTTCCACTTACACATACAAAGTGTGGGTGCACTTAATCTGCTCTTAAGTTCTATTACCAGTTTGTTCCTGGTCATCACTGTTCATACTGGAACCCAGTCTCGCAAATGCAGTTTAATATATTTGCACGACACACTGCATTTGCATACTGTTTAGAGTTTGGGACATTAGTGCAATAAATGTGACATAGGAGACTAAAGATAAAGATAATTTTCTAAATTTTAAAAAATAATGTATTATGATGGGATTTATGGTCACCTTATGCAACCTTGAATTGCACAATCAAGTTAAATTCATACTGAGACTGGTGGCATTGAAAGTCACTGTCTCCTTCCTGCCTTGAGGAAGCAGACGCTTTTCTGAAAGATGTTGGTACAATGAAGTTTATAGAAGGGATCAAGTTGCCATCTCTGTTATTTAAAGAACGAAACAAACCCTGCACTGTGCGATGGAGGCGGATAAAAGAGTTTTTGGAATGTCACATGTGGATTCCCGTCTTTTCATGTAAAGAAAACTAAATGCACTTCGGTATTTAATCCAGCTTGTGACATACACACTCAATACACACTGACAGATCCGCCCACAGTCTAGCAGTCAGACGGCCTGTCTCAAGGATGACTGTGGAGCCCTCGGGTTGATGAGGCGTGAACAGCTCTCTGCATAACAAAATAGTGCATGTAGAGTACATGTTGCTTGTATACAATCAGTCAGATCTAATGTGTTTCCACTTACACATGCACTCATAGAGGAGGGGGCATAAACCTACTTGTAATGTGTAGAAATGCACACGACTATAAGCCATGCGTTACTTTTGAAAATTAAATGATGAATGCCTTTTTGTATCTGACGAGTGTGGCAGATATAATTAAAGAATCCACTTGAGTTCCAAGTGTTTATACTGTTAATATCCTGTTTACCCTTTGGCATCATCGCCCAGAGACATCAGTGCTCTGCAAAATTACATTTTCAGACATAACATTTTCAGAATGGCCCACTAATTGACCCGCCAACTGAAAGTAAATGCAGAAATCAAATTACATTTATTATTGCTAAGATGGTTAGCTCATGATTACAAGTCAAAAACATTTCAGCTTTCAAAACACCAAACAGCTGTTTTTACTTGATAACCTGGAACTAAAATCAGCCGTGAGTTGTGCCACTCGAGTATATGCTCAATAATTTCCACTTTTGGTGTTTACTACTCACAAGTTATCGTGCATTTATCTTATGTTCTGTTTTTACACTCTATTATATAAAGTGTCAAATACATAGACCACGTGAAAAGTCAGCACCAATAAGCCATATGATTCTGACGCTGTTGTTCTCCTGTCCACTTTTTTCTCATGACAAATGTGCTTTCCCCTTCCAGGATGAAGAAAACCAAACCGGGCAACTAAAAAGCCTGCAGAAATCCTCCTGAGCCACTGCTGAGGATTTGGACCACATCATTGCAGATATGTAACATGATGCCAGATTGTGTGTTCAGTTGTACAGCACTTACTCTAGCTGAGACGCTGCAGCCTTTTGCATGGATCAACTTCAACATCTTCACCATGAACACCATCCTACTAGCCCTGGTGCATCCTTCACCACTTCATTTCACCACTTATAGAAATATCAAAATATTAGTGCAAAGTGCCATTATATCTGTGAGTGTATACTTTCCTAACCATAGTGTAAATACTATTTTGTTAATGGACTTTAAAAGTAAAGAGCTATTTTTGGAGATCTTTTCCTTTGGCCTTTCCGTTATTTAGGAAAAAGCAAAGACCCCATCCAGTGTGAAGGGGCTTAAAGAGGGATCATGTGGTTTCCTCCATATCAAACTTTATTGAGCATCCCATTTGTGGGGAGCACAGTCTTGTGGTCTATGGATCAGTTTATTCTGATCATGTCAGATTTCAGATTACACAAACTGATGTATAGGTTCTCCTCTAAAATAAATAATCAGTTTAAGTTAATTGGCACCAAGGAATTTAAGTGAATGCCAGCCACCCCCAACTGAAAACCCCTTATAAAAATAGCAATTACAATGTTTTTGTGATGGAAATTAATGCTGAAGCATTTCCTACAGCTGTTCTGTGGCTGATTACGTGAATGTGTCTTATTTCTTTTTTGCTTGTTCTTTATAAAAAGCTCCACATCTGGTTTCCAAACAGTGTTTTAATGAGCAGCCAATAAGATGAGATTTACCAGAATCATAAAATTGTGTCAGTTACTGAGAATTTGTGAGAAGAAATTGTCACGCTGATCAAATGTGAATGCCACTTCCAAACATGGGTGCACAAAAAAAGTCATTAAAATAGTAATAAAAAAAAATTAGTATCACAGAGGGCCACAGTAGAACAAATACTACCATTACTGAGAATTAATATATGTATATAGATGTGACTACCTACAATTGTCATGCAGATAGAAATGCACTTTATACCTGATGTATTGTTGTTTTAGCAAAAAAAAAAGAAATGTATTATTACTAACTTTAAACACTACATTGTTTGTTTTTATTTTCATTTTTTTAAACACTTTATCATCCTGTTTCTACTCTTTTGTGATCATTGAATGTGTAACTGAGTTCAACTGGTTTGATTTTTTTCCACTCTTTTATTCATTTAAATCTCCTCTTCCTATGTAAAATTACTCTCATACAAATGTTTTATTTTTGTACTCTTTTATGCATTTATATATTAAATCCAAACATTTAAATGAAGGAACTGTACTCTCACAACTGAGCCATCCAGTGTTGTTTTTTTTTTTATTTTTTTTATTTTTTTTATTATCAAACATGTATACATCTGGTCAGTAAAAAGGAAATCTTTAAAATACTACGGGTGTTTGATTCCTGTACATGTCACAAGCCTCATTCCCACTGATGCACACATACACACTTTTCATTCGAGAGACGCTTTAAATCGTTTATTGAATGTAAAGCAAGCTCTGCCAGGGCGGACACACAGCTGCTGCTGTCTTACAGTACCAGCAGGTCAAAGGCTAAATGTAAAGCTTTGATGTGAGAACATGTGTTTGGCTTTACTTGCAAGGGTAAATGAAAAGCAAGGACAATGATCCTGCCAGCTATTTAACTATTAACTCAACAAGCGACTATTAGGAAAGCATTAGTGCTAAAAAGGGTGAACTTTTAACTTCCCACATGGGGCCCTTATTTAAGGCTAAGCGAGGTAGTATGTCTAATGTGAGTGTTGTGCCAAAGAAACATCAGGGAAAGAGAAAGGGATGCAAGATGCAGGTTCCAACCCATTTCACTGTGTTTACTGATTTACTTTGAAATCTAGTTTAAATGTGAGAAAATATGAGTCAGTGGTGGATCAGATTGGTAGATTAGTTACAGTTTGGAATATAAATAAATCAGATATAATCGCTATATTAACTGGTTTCACTGCAGGGATCTGCAGGTGGAAACTTTGCAGTACTTTGAAGATAAGGGAGCTTATCTAGTGTTTAAGTTTTTAGTCATACAGCAGAGATTTCCATCCTGGAGTCTTTGTGTAAGACGCTGTATTACAAAGTGGATCATTTAAACATATTTACTAAGGCTCTGCCAGTTCAACAATCTAAGACGAGTAGCTCATACATTATTTGCCTTCTGTCATTATTATTTTACTACCTGCTCATCTTGTCTGCCTACATTATCACTAACTGATCTACGTAGGCTGCACAGGAATCTGCTCAATTGTGAAATTGTCCTTAATGAAAAGCAGTTGTTTGTAATAGTTAATAACTCATTGTGTCTACAAGACCGCTGCCAACACCCACGGTTTTAGTAAGCAGGTGTTGTGACTGGAACCGTGGGGGTAGGGAGTATTGCAAACAGGGAATGGTTTAACTTTAGATTTTATTTAATCAGAAATGGAAAACGTAGGTGGAAAAAATTGTGCGAGGGTATCGCATAAATCTAGTAAAGCCAGGTGATTCATATAAATGCGTTGTTTCTAATAAACAGAATGGTTAATACAAACATCTGAAGAAGTTACTACAAATAGTCATTAAAAAAAAAGCCTTTTGGAAATAAATGAGTTGTGTTAAAGCACTAATACACCCTCACATGAAGTTTGATGAAGTGGGACAGAACAGCGTGATTATCGGAATAATTATAAGATTTACATGAATGATCTTCCTTAGTGCCATGTTAGTACTTGAGGCCAGCTGGGCACGCAGCCTAAATAAACACACACAGAGATCGTCAGAGCCAGAGTGTCTCACATATTCAATACTGTATCCAAGAGAAAGGCACAGATATAATCAGCTATGACTCACTGCAATTTTGCACATAAAAAGTCCCAACGCAGCAAAAGTTCACATAAGAAAAAAGGCAAAAAAAGAGAAAAGAAAAAAAAATTAAGTGATTAAAAAAAAGACACTTGACCATGAAATAAAGCGTTGTGTTGCAAAACTGAGTTTTACAAAATTGCACAATGTTTTTAAAAAATTGCAAATTTAGGAGAAATCAGAAGGTTACTCAGTACCTTGGTATGACTCGTACGGCCAGCGCTGCTCTTGTTTGCTCAGAGGTTGGGGAATGTACAAGACAGAAGAAGACATATGAAATTCATATACAGCGTGGCCTTTAAAAAACTCCATTGGGATTTTGACTTCAACCACAATGTCAGACAAAAAACCGACACCTTGACACATGAATAAAGATTTGTTACATGAAATGGAAGGAATGACATAGAAACAAGGGACGAGCTAAGTGTGTGCGCTCATTTAACTTGCAGTGCAAGTTCCCGCCATCCTTAGCTGTAAAGGTTCCCAGATGTGGAGCCAATGAAATTCCACTTAGTGGTTATTCATCATGAAAAGCTGAGCATGAAAATATGAAATATTGTCGTGCGTGAGTGTAAATGTGTGCATGAGAGGGCAAAGAGGGTCACAGAAAGCCACTTCAAGAAGGTCGCGCTGAAAACTGCCCTCCTGGGTCAAACTAGTTTTTAATAAAAGCTGCAAGGTGGAAAAGTTAACCTAAGTCAATTATTAATATTTGCATGTGCATGGGTGTGTCACTTCCCAACTTCACTTCAAGACACTCACTTTACTTCAGATCCCTACCTTCAGCCACGCTGGCAGTGACACATAACAGTTTAAAAATGCTTTGTAGTTTGTCACCACTCGAAATGTCAAGGGATGGTGGAAATTGCCCCGCGGAGCGTTTTAGGTGGTCAAAAATGCAGACACTCCCTCATCACTGTGGTCTGACGAAGAAAGAGAAAAGTTGTGCTGCACAACAATAATCTCCTGGAGCAAAATGAAATATCAGACTTACGAACTGTTTGAATTGGCAGGGCGAGGATGCGAGTGCACACAGATCTGGTGCTCTCGCATACTTTGTGTGTTTACTTCTGCTTAGTCTACAGTACATGGAAAAGCTCTCTGATTTGCAAATCTTTTGAAGGATTCCAGAAGTTACCCGGAAAATTCAAAGAGGAAGAAGCATCTATTTATAAAATAGTATTGATGCTGAACTCATGGCCTTTATTTTTCTTTGCTTGTTGTTCTTGGTATCCATACTCATAAGAGAGCATTCACTTCTGTTCTCCCAAAGGGGAACTTGACTTTTATCTATTTCACCCACTCCCTAATTAGTTCAGAGCACGGGGTCAGCTACTGCAGGGCAGATACTTGGCCATCATATGGGATTAATCTTTGTTTTTTTGCAATTGATAGGTTGTCTCTTTAAAACTTTGGCACCATGAAGTGCTATAAGGTTAAAGATACATGTTCATGCAACTGCTTACTTATTATGGCAAGCAGCATACCAAAGAGCCAAATAAAAAAGTCATTACCTGCTCTTGGGTGTATGAAAGTTGGCAAGACTGCATTTAGCTAATAAATCTCATTGTATTATTAAAACTGTGGCTTTCTTTGGAAAAGTTGACTTTGGAAACTCAATGAGTGAGATAAACCTCTTATTTAATACCATTCCCGTGTTTCTGAAACAATGTATTGCATTTGAGAGTGTCTGACTCCAGTTATCTAATGGTTGTGAACGACAAGGACACTGTTGGTAGAATATTACAGAAACTCTTCAGAGGCAATCTCACTGAGGTGAGCTTTCACCCTGAACAGATGTATCATGGCCCATGTATTTGCATATCTTGCATGAAGAGCTGTCGCTAATCTTTATCATCTCTCTGAGTTATGCCCTTAAGTACTGATTCTTTCCCTTTTCTAATCAAAGTAGACGTCCAGATGTTGTCCATCTTCCTGAACTGAAGCAAATACAATATACCAACTGTATTCAGTCTGTGAGAGAGTGTTGAACAAAAAGGTTAGGAGCCAAATGGAGGCAGCTGAAGGCTGAATGACCTAAACAAAAGCAAAATTTCACAGCTCATAAAGAGAAAAGCAACTCAAACAAAAAACCCCAATACAACCACAAGGAAACAAGGAAAACAGCATAAACCAGGGAAAGTAAAACAAAGCAAAGAGGAAAGAAAGAACTATATATACAGAAAGAGCTGATTAGTCAAAAGGAGGAAGGGTGAGGAGGCACAGCTGAACATTGTGAAGACAGGTGAAGACAGTTAGGACGAGAATGACAATTACAAAGGAGGGAAAAACAGAAAGTAAAAGCAGAATGAGACACAACAGAAATTGAACCTTCAAAGTAAGGCGGAAAGTAAAACAAACAAGCTACTAAACAGGGACAAGACCCACACAAGAGCAGACAAGGAAACACAGAGGAAACAGCAACTATTCCCAGAACAAAGATCAAGACATGAACTGAAATGCCGAACTACAAGATTGAAACTAATCACCGCAATAACTGTGAAATAGAAACAGCAAAAACCTCAGTAACATCATGCAAAACAAAACCCACAATCTATTAGAATAATAAAGAAATCAAAACAGGAGTTTAAAAATTTAACAAATACAAATCAACGCCACAAATACTAGAAAAGCTATAAACCTCCTGGGCCATGACAGCGCCATAGAAATTTTTTTGGAAGCACTCTGAGAGGTTTCTGTTCTCTCTCAACCAAAGTGTCCCTCCTGCTTCCTCCTTTTTTGTTGTTACTTATAACCTGGCCCAGACCAGACCACTGTCCTGAGGCACTGTGTGCACACTCCCCAAGGGAAACACAGGCACAGCCAAAGCTGTTCATATATCAGATGACCCGTTACACATTACCACGAATCAAGTAATGATTTGTAAATGACTTGTTGATTGTGTGAAGGGGGGCACAGAGTGCTGTTAATTTCCTTAACACTGCCAGTGACCCGCCAAAGCATTAATCATAATTATGACAAAATTACTCAGCTAAGTCTCTTAGAGGAGTTGGGCTCTGCAGCGGATGTTGAGTGACCAGCATCCAGCGTGTAACAACACTGTCATATGCATTCCTGTTTGTGAACGAAGGGGAGGCAAATAGAGGGGCCCCAGTGAGCGGCTAAAATAGCCCTCCTGAAGTCTCGCTACCTTTCATGTGCTAATATTTCCAAGGTTATGGGTCCCAACTCCATCCATCTCCACACAGCTGTTCTCAGGGATGTGGGGCCTTCCCTCCACACAATAACATCAGCTATGGAACCAAATTCCTTCAGTGTGAATATGTTTTCAAGCCCAGGAGAAACACAGCAACCTCTTGATGTTAGGTATGGATGAGACACAAAGGAGTCATACGCTCAGGGGACAGTAGGAGGCCTCTGTCTGTGGGGCCCAGAGAAGCTGAAACACTACCAACTTTAAAACTCACCCATATAGCTCATTCTGCTTGCCTTCATCTCCATTCCTTTCAGGATTATCACCCACATCCTAATTGGTTGATCTCTCCATGATGCTTCCATGAATGGCATGCTGAATGTCCCCCCCATATGTAGCTTTGGGCAGTATGTGATATACAAAGAGAGTGGGTAAAAGCCCATGAAGGATGTGACACACCATTTAAAAAAAAAGAAACAGTTACTCTATTATCTGGAGATGTATCTGATATACTGTACTTGCCACATCTCCAGCACTTCTATATAGAGATGCTTCTGTTGGCCTGCAGTATGACTCAGTGGCCGAGCATGCTGCCTATATGAAACATATGGGAGGTCTGATCTCTAGTACTATCCACCAACATTATTCATCCACAAACAATTCAGTTTTCCCAGAAACAAAATTAAGAAACATCAATTTCCCCATGATACATCTGAATGACATTTTGATGCAACTGATACTCCACAAATATTTGGGATGGTCTTTATTTCATTAGGTATAGCTATTTGAGTTCTGGTCTGTTTACCTCAATACATTTGTCAAAAGATATGACTCAGTGGTGGAAACGTGTAACCTGTGTTAAATTTGTGTGTAGGTGGCATTATGTGACCGTGTCAAATCAGAAAGAAAGAGGGTTTCTGCTTCAAACCTGCCACATGGCTGTAGCCATGCTTGCATGGCTTCTGTTTGGTACAACTGCTTTATCCTGCAATCCAGAGATATGCTTGAGAAATTAAATAGTGATTGTAAATTGGTTGTAGGCGTCAATGTGAGAATGGCATGAAGGGCTGTCTACATCTGTTAGCCTTAGAGTGGCAACCAAGAGGGAAGAAATTTTCACAAACTCACCACGCTTGAAATTAACTGAACTTAAAATCCAATACTTGTGTCCATACATATATGCAGCATGTCCACAGTGTCATTGTATGCATGCTGCTAACTAATTAGCACTAGCGGACAGTCTATATAGGTTCTGGTTGTCTTGGTAACCACCTGATAAATCTCCTACCCCTTCATTTGTCAGTTAACCGTAGTCTTTGTACCCATTGGTAGTTGCTTCTATTGTTTGTCTCAGAGTTTAATCGGTACCTGCCCACTTTGTGTTGCTGACCCTCACTTTGTCTTGTATCACTACAAGTTTCCAAATTCCCCCGACAGTCCACACTTTTTCTTGTGTTTACATCCCTAATAGTGACTGTTTCTGTAAATCTAAACTTACAATGAGTAATGATTATCATTTTCCAGATGCGATCAAAATAACATTTGACTATCTTTGATTGCTCAGATGTTAGCTCTAAATCAGTCTTCACAGCACAACTGGATCAGAGCAATAATCAGAGCAAGATGATCTCACACCACGCAGGCATCGAGCTTTCCTCTCCTCTTTCGCAACCTGCGATTGAGGTCCAAATTCACAGGAAACCACTGGAGGCACACCAAGTAAGTCAAGTAAAGCTTAGAGGCTTCTGCCATGCGCACAAAGGAACAGTAAAGTATATCCACCTTATAGTTTGCTTGGTGCATTTGTCTCTCTCCATCTGGCTGACTCAGAGACATTTTCCTGGAATCACATCTATTGTTATAAAAGAACACAACCTCACAGACAAACCAGTTGTCTGTTGCACTTTAAATAAAACACATCAAAAGAAGCTAGAACAAAGGTTTTCTAATAGCCAGACTGAAAGGAATTCTATAAATCTGGTATGAATTGTATGATACATAGTGTAAAGGAGATCTTGTAAGCTGTCTGTTTATTACTGGCTCCAGTAAAGAGGGAGAAAGTTCAGCTACTAGCTGTTATTTAAGGAATAATATCTAATAGTATAGTCTTACAAAATTAAATAATTGCAGCACTTGTACTTTACCAAGTGTTCTCGCCAGTCCAGGATGCAGATATCATAAAAGCTGTGTTGAAAACATGAACGTTGAACTTCAGAATTACAGCATAACCGAGACTGATCTGGCATGGCTTAAAGAGACTGCAGAGGCGTGTTTCCCTTCTTTTGGCCTCTTTATGAAAGCTCACAAATCAGGATGCACTGTTGCACGGTTTTTGCATGACTGGCCAAAAAGTGTACTCTGAAAACCTGCACCAGAAAACAATATATATGTGCATGCATAAAACCTGTGTACACTAAGGCAGAAGCTGCACAAAACCATACATGGAGTTATTCAAAAGAAGAATGGCTCGAGTGATAAAAGATAAAATCAAATTGGTGACTTCAGCCCCAATGAGATACAGAAACAACATCTGCTCTGTAAGATTAGTAATCAGCTAAGAGGATTACTAAGAAATTTATAATCAACCCCATATGAATTTAGATAATCAGAAGATCTACACTATATTTGCAAAAGCTACAGTTATTAGCCAAGTTACTTTCGTACTCTCACATGGTTTAGATTAATTTCAGTGCTCCGAAAAACAAACTTTCTCATGCATGGGTATGCTTAAAAAACTGCTCAGCCATTTGGGTTTACTTCTGACAAATTGCAACATGTTAATAAAACAGATAGGAACTGAATCAATTTAACGTGGAAACAACAAAGAAAAAGAACCTTTTCAAAAAGTTTGGCTCAACCTAAATATTACCGGTAAGTAAACCCAAATCACGGACAAAAAAAGAAATTATATGTCCTCACGTTGACTGGATAAAATTATGGAAAAAAGTGCAGATTTCACCAAAGCAATAAAAGCTATTTTAATGCTGGCACCATATCACCCTCGTGGATTTTGTTACCTTACTGTAACTGCAATGTCCTCCTCCCACACAGGCAACATAAACTCTGCTTTCCTCGAAGTGGAAACTTCAACAAAGCTGGCAAAACAGCCAACATGTGAATCTTTCACTTTGTTAGGGTAACTGAATACATCTCGCCACCTGCAAGAAGAGGCTGAACTGTGAGCTGGTTCTTCTCAAACTGACACATGCATTTAAAATGAGTCTTGTTGTCTTCTTTTTAGTGTACTTCTCTTTACAAAGCACAGCTGGAGAAGCCACAGTGTCAAGTGAATGTTTTCAAGTGACGAGAGCCTGCAGCGCTGGCCTAATTTGGAGACTCAGTAGCAAGAATGGAATAGTGAAAGGAAAGCTGTTCTTGGGTGGTAGCTGACAAGCTTCCTCAGCAACATTTAATAACACTCAGACAGAACATGGTGCTGTAATTTGAGGTAATCATTTAACACATTAAAATTTAAAGCTTTTTAATAAACTGTGTAACCTGGTTTTTACGTGTCACGATAAAGAAATGCTCTCGCTAAGTGGGTTGTGTCTCTATCAAAGGAGCACCAAGTGCCAGCCATATCCGTCTTCCACAAACTCACTGCCAGCTTTTCAAGGCCACTTACATAAACAATCATGTCAGCATCGACAACCACCTTTCCTGACATAAATAAACACCCACAAGCACGCTAACAGTGTCCCTCTCACTTTCAAAAAGAAGCTGTAATTTTCACAGTTGTGGACAAATTTCTCTGTTCTTGCTTAGCTGTGGGAGTTTAATTCAGCCCTGTGAAAAGCCCTGCTGCAGTATCCATTCCTGCTCTCGCCTTGGATGGTTAGCTCAGCGCAGAGCTTATTTCAGCCACCGACCCCCTGCTGGGTTTTTATTGCTTGCAACCAACCATCAAGAGTTAATATGAAAATGAATGTGGTCAACATGTCAGGAATGAAATTTCAAATACAATAAAAGTGGCACAAACGTGATAGCCATGGTTGATAAATGTCAAAATAAAACTCACAACAGAAGAATCGCAAATGACAAAAAGGACTTTTATGTGTTTTCTTAACTGTAGGGAGTATTAGCATATCTTTGTCCCCCTTCCATCCTTGTCAAATGCACATCTGTGGACATAGTAATTCAGGAAAGATGAGTTCGCTGACAGCATTGAACAGGGTAGATCATTGATTTACATGCATGCCCTATTTACCTCATCTCCAACAGATTTTATTGGATATAAAAGGAGAGCAATTCTTGGATGAAAGTACCTACTAGACATGATTACAGCATCAGTAACTAAAAAAAAGAGGTATCAGGGTAATAATTTAAAGATGTAGGGCAGACTGACATGAGAAGGAGGTCAAGGAGAAAGTAGTTCTGCTTTCCAGCTACAATGAGTAAAAGACTTTGCATGTGAAAGAAAGGCAAACGCGAAAGAATCAGAAGATGGAGAGAAAAAAAGAGTAGAATGACAGATAGAAGGGAAAAGATATAGAGGAATAATTTGGCATTTTATTGGACAGTTTATGAAAAAATACAGTGGAATTAAATGTGTGTTTGTTTGTGTATGTGAGACATGAGTGGCTGCTTTGTGTGTGATTTCCTCTGGGGTGAAAGATCATCTCGTACCTTCTCAGGCCTGTTAATTTCACTCCAGAGAGAGAAGCTGTTATTGCGGTCCCATTCAGTAATTACTGCAGTCCAGAAAATGCTTAAGGTTACATCCATGTTACCAACCCCTCCAGCCCCTGGGATGGACCTGAAAATTGCTCTCAATGCTATTTCTTACAAATTCATTACTCGCACTCTCTGTTTATATATACTGTCCTAATATAGAGCATTTATGAATGTGAAATTGAGTCCAAACTGTGCTGCACAAGCAGGGACAACAAAGAAAACCTACAGCAGTTTACCTAAATCCAGATTTTTCATGAGCGACACGGGGTTATGTCTGATTCCTCCCCTAAAGGCTTTGTCTGGATACTTTCTGCCAATAAATCTTTTCAGTTCTAAAAAAGCTGAAAAACAAAAGACTCGTGTGAAAGCCAGTGTAATTCTCAGTCCAACTCAGACAGTTTCCCCAACACGTTCTGTCCAGTAAAGCATAGCATTCACCCATAGCTTAAAGAGAAGTCATCAGATTTCCCCACTGCATTTTCTGAAGTGGCTGCTTCTGATCGAGTGATAAAAAATGAATGATGATTGGCATGTTGAGGCCTGAACAATAAGGAGAAAGCCAAGTGTCTGTAGGTGGTTCTGGGAGACAGAATGTTAAACATGTCATGTCACATTCACGTTTTCCTGGTTAATCCTCTTAGTTTGCTCATTTTGATCTGGACATGAATGTGTGCACCAGATAGATTTAATCGCAGTCCATCCAATAGTTTTGAAGTCATTTTAATTTAAACTTTAATTAAAACCGCTGATGTGAAATTTGTTTGAATTCGAGAAAAGAATTGAGGATCACCAAAGCCATTATCTAAGAATAATATCATAATGGGCACACTGGAATGAAATTTCTTGGCAAACAATCCAGTATTGACATGTCTTAGTCACACACCAAAGATGCTCACCACAGGCTCATAGCTGAAAACACACAGCCATCTCATTTTTCAGGTTTAAATATTAGGATTTCATCAAGCAAATTCAACATGTGTGCATAAGCAAAGGAAATGACTCAAAATACTTTGTCTTTCATCTTTCAAATACTTTCATCATAGAGCACTACTGTTCGGTTTGAGTAAATGTTTACATAAACTCACATGCTTAAATCGCTGTTCTGGCTGTTTTTCTGCTTTCCTTTATTTTAACGGGTGAGGATCCTTAAGCTAAATTCCACTAAGTCTGTGTTTGGTCTCCTGCAATAAAATGACCAGATTTCAAGACAGTTTCAGTTTGACCTCTGCCTTCAACAATAACAGCTACGAATCCAGTTTCTGAATGACAGTGTAAGAGAAATATAGTCTTTGGCAGACTTTTAAATTTCCCTGTTTCACTTTTTGATCTATTCACCCACATGCACAATGGTGAACTTTTTCTCTCTAGGGACCCCCATAGCTGGAACGAGTTCACCGGTTTATTCTTGCACTGATGCTTCACAATGAGGCATCAACCCTTACCAAAACCTGCCTGCACAGGCATTCAAGTTTAAGCCAAACGTAGGACAAAGAAAGCATTTTATGTTCACTGGAAGAAGCAACTCAGCTGTCATTAAA
>VUQR01004655.1:49171-62627 GCA_015108515.1 Hemichromis elongatus
AAAAAAAAAAAAAAAGAAACAGTAGAGGTCACCCTTTGAAGAATTGCGCTGAGTCCGACCTCCAAAGCCTGAGAACCTTTTGTTTAGGTTTCTCATGTACTGAAAAATGTTTTCATTCCAATTTGTTTTGTCTTCTTGAACAAATCTGCAGAACATCTCAATAACCGGCCAACTAATTTACAATTTAAATAACTTTGCAGTAACTGAATTGATCTGTTTACACTTTTCAGTAAAGAAAACATTATTTTGTTCACTGAAAGGAGATTCAAGGAGCAATCAATTGGTTTTGGCGGTGATCTATATCTGGAAAATCAGCAACTGTTACTCATGAGGCTCCTTACACTAACAATAAGACTAAACAATGTGGTTGAAAGCTCTGAAAAGGAAAAAAAAAACAAAATACAACATTTTAGCTTTATTAACAAATAATGTGGCCACAGTCAAATGCAAATTTTCCCAAAGCTAAAATTAGAAATTAAACTAGATATAAGATAAAAGTTTTTATATTTATTTCATTTGCATCAGCTACTAAAATCAAAACTAATATTTTCACTGTGGAAATAAATTGATCTTTATGATTACTTTTCCTTTTTTGTGCTTACTTTTATATACACTTTTATATACAAATACACCTTTGAGCTTCCATCGCCAGTATAGCTTATCTTTTTTGTCTAAATCTTTATTTCTTAATATTGCATTTAAGCAACATTATATTTCTTATACTCTGGTAGCTTAGATTGCAAACTAGTTTATTTATTGACTAAATTAATCTACTTGCACTGGTCGTTGGAGAAGAAGGAGGAACAAATTATGAACACATTCAGACCTGGACGCTAGCATTCATTAAAGAAACAGTAGGCAAATTTTAACATATTATTAAGTCGTAATAAGAAAAAGCTGATTGGTGTAAAATAAGGATGCAAACCACCACAAACATTTGCTGAAAAAAAGTCACTCATCCTCAGCTAAACACTGACACTGACATACAAACGAAATCAAAATCAGGTGCCGAAATTAACGCTGACAGATTGCTAAAGCATACATGTTACTGCTCTGGAAATGACCTGCATCACTTCAAAGTGGAGCATGCTGTCGCCTATTATAGGCACATTACAAAGCCACATGTCCATATGTGCTGTATTGTGCTAACTTTTCATGTAGTCCACATTACTTGCAGTCATGACTGTGGGGAACAGCACTCAAATGTAGCTGCAGAAGAATGACCTCTCTGGGGATGCATGGTATCTGTTAAAGCAGATATTGAGTTTGTTATTTTAGCCCCAGGAGGTAGAGAGGATCTGTTTTCAGATGTAACCATGGGGGTGCGGCTGTGGATGTTTATTTGTCTTTCTCATTGACAGAGGCTGTTATCTATCATAAGGAATCACCAGCGGTCCTCTGCCACCAATGATAATCCAATAAAACATCATCTACAGATGGTGGTGAGTGCCACAGGCTGACATTGGTACAACACATGCAAACTATGGTGTGATTAAGCCAACCAAGCAAACAACCATGTCCAGCGATCAGTAGCAACCGTTAAATGTGAATCTGGGAATCATGGGAGCCCAGGCTTGACCAATATGAAGGTAATTTTTATTTATTTTTTCAGTTAGTTTTATTCAGACTGGTTAATCAATTCATTTGATTGGTTCCACTAAAAGATGTGTGATGCATGTGATACTGGTTTTGCAGCAAGACATCATCCTTCTTGGATCACTCAGCACTAAATGCCCTACTTAGACTAAATTGTATTTGATGTGTCGACAGCTCATGCATGCAGAGTGACCGACTGCTTCAGTTGAAAGAAACTGAAACCGAATTTGAAATACTCGGAAAATAAATTTAATTGCAGGGAATGTGTGTGATGATAGAGTGGCAGACTACGTTTGAAGCAACATTTGAGTCCTGCTCCCCAGTGGCCTGTCTCATTTAATTTTTTTTTTCCTCAGTAGACTTTTTTGAGCTTGATAAATTGTGGAATCAAGCAAACTAGCTGTTAATAAATCCACACAAAAGTAAAATTGTGTCGCAACATGATCCCGCACCACAACAGTTATAACATTTTGCCCGAGGAGGCTTGTTAAAAAGGAATACAAACACACCACTTGGATCTCGAGGCTGATACAAACTGAACGCATTAGAGAGGATGTTTAGTCTCAGGAGCCCCCAAACCCTTCTGGGAGAATTGGCAATGTGGGACCATAAAACTCCACTGACCTCTAACCTCTCAGAGGGGCTCTGAAAACATAGAAAGCACTCATGAATTTTAACAAAAAGATACATACACATGTATAAAGAGGGGAAGGGACGATGGCAAGGGGAGACAGCAGGAGGGAGAGGGCAGTAGAGGGGAAGAGAGATCTGCGCAGGAAGGTTGAGTGTGGCCCTTCAGTAAGTGTTAAGGATAATAAAGACGGGCTTAAGAGGTTTCAGGAGCTGTTGGTGGATAACAGCAGGACAAATGAGAGATTCTGTCTACCAGCAGCACTTGACTGACCCCAGCTGAGTCAACAACAAGCCACGAGAAATTGGAATTTACCTTGAAGGGAGGAAAGCCAGAGGAGGCTGTTTCTCCTCTCAAGTGTGAAAAATCATTCTTATCACAGAGAATGGTTAATAGTTTGGGGTTTTATAGCCATTAAAAATGAAATGAGCATAAGAGTTTGGTGTTATGTGACGCAACTGTTACAGTTTTATTTGATTCAGTTGATACAGTATAAATAAAACAGTGATGATTGTGATGCTTTTTCGACTCAGAAGACGTTAGATAACTGAAAGAAATCCCAATGTTCCCAATTTTAACATCTTAAAATTAAAGGTCTAGGTTCATATAATACCACAAACCAAAGTACCATTTATCTATTTATATGTGATATATGTCTTTGGAGATTTAAGGGTAAATCAGGAATTAACAGAATTTGTGCTTTAATCATATTTGAAACTATACATTTAAACGATGTAATGGTTAGGAAAATTCACAATGTTCAATGATATCTGCTGGCAGAAAATTAGATCAGAAGATTAATACCATCTGTCTGAAGGGTAGAGCCAGATAGTTTTGCATAGCACAAAGACTGTAAACAGTGGGAAGCCGCTAGGCTGGCTTTGTCTACTGTTAACAAAATAAACCTACAGCTTGCTATTTCTAGGGTGGGAGGAGTAATGTAGCTGAATCTCATAAAAATAAAACCTCTGGGAAGCACTGAGATATCATGTTTACTTGCCAGTTGTACAAATTAAGCAAAATATGACCATAAATTTATTACATTTGGCACCATTTTCAACATGAGGCAAAAAAGCACATTTTCTAAAAATTTTGAACTATATCCTTTAAAAAAGATTTGATTCCTTCAAGTTTTTACTGAAAAATGGCAGAGCACTGCAGAGAAAATTGATAACTGTACAGTTTATCTCAGTTCTACGTAATTGGAGCTCAGCCCTAGGGGAACATGTCCAACATATTTAACTTGTCACTGAATCAGCAATGAATGACTTTCTTGCCAAAAAAAGTTTCGGGGAGTGGTTTCTCAATGGGCATCAAGCAGTCAGAACAGCAATGCTTCCCTTGAGGGAGGAAGGTCATTAACAAAAGCTTGCTGAGAACTGGAAGACGTCATATGGACTGTGTGCCAGTTCTCTGAAGCAATGAGAACATGTATGTGCCAGCAGTCACAGTAAAACTACTTCAATGGATGATATAGATCACGCACGTAGAAGTGCGCTAAGGAAAAAAAAAATACAAATAAACAACTGTCAGTTATGACAACAGATGCTAGGAATGTAAAATCAGCTGCTTTTTACTGCTAACTGTGAAGCACAAAAGATAGCATCAGAGCTGATGGCCAGGTGAGACCTCACACAGTTGTGTTGTTGCAGCTATGGCACTGTGAATACAAAAGACAGAGTTGTAATAATACATAAAAAGTAGTTTTCTTTCTTTTCAAAGCAACAACTTTCTGAAAGACTTCTTTCTGTGTGTGGTTTGTTAAAGAAAGGCGTGTTTGATTAGCTTCTCAGTTTGAAAACTGTGGGCATAAACTGGCTCGCAACCTCTACAAATAAAATCATGGAAAATGATCTTGAAGATGAAAGATTTCCTGAATGCGGACTTCATCAGCTCAAAAGAAGGAAAAAAAGAATTAGGAAAATTATTATTTTTCTGCAAACCAGCACAGCTTTGTTCTACACAGCCTTCCCTCCTATTTTTGTTGGCAAAAGGGACCGTAACAAGTCTAAACTCTCTTTTAATTCACGTCTTTACAGCCAAGGAGTGGATGTATTTTTTTAATAATTGCACATTTGATGAATTACTCCCCAGCCAGCCTGCTGTCATGTGTTTTTTTTCTGTAGACAGTATATTAAACGGACACTAAAAATCACTGAGATAGTGAGATCATTAATAAGCAAATATTGATGGTTTAAAATGTGGATAAATTGCTACTTTCTTGGCTGGCTCATTTAGAAAAGCAAGTAGTCATCCTATTTTTTACTCTTATTTTATAACCAGTAATTATTCTGTATTCCATAACTATGTTCAGGCCCTTACACTGTTTTCTTCTTGGCTTCACTCTCAACCCAGACTCGATAAACTTGTTTATCCGTTTCTCTCTGTGAAAGTTACACATCTGTACTCATTTTCAACCACCTGATCGTGCCGTAATGCTAAGGAAGCATTTAAGCAATGCTAAACCAGTTCTATGTGATGAAATATGCTGACCTTGGTCAATAAAAGTACCCAGGACATTTCCTTTTCTCAGTGTCCCAGCACACTAACTGCGAACTCCACAGAGAAGTTCTGTGTTAGATATGAGTATATGATAGATATATATATATATAAAAAAAAAGGCTTAAATATTAATCACACGTTTAATAAAAAGCTCCAAAAAATGTGGACATGTGAAAAAAATATCTTTTGCAATTTGTTCAGTGTCTGAAAACTGTAAACTGAATAGAAATATGGCCTACTAATATAGCCTGCATGTTTACACACAGCAGAGTTGTAGCCAACCTTTTCCAAGAATTGCTTTGTTTACACTGAATAAAGATGTGTTGGATTCTTCTGTTGGTCCCAATTTTCCTGTTTTGGCTTAAAACTATGCATCACCGTCTTCAGTTAGGAGTTTCCCTGCTCGTACACTCTGAACAGACTCCGGGTCACCATAAACATGTGGCAAGATGACGACCCCATTATCCCGGTTCATGGCTCCTCAGGATGTTGCAGAGCGAGGGAAAACTAGTTCTGGAATATAAAATATGCCTCAATGCAGGAAACACAATAGCTTATGCTGAATACTGACAATAAAAATGGCATGACCTTAAACATTTGCCCCCAAACACACACTACAGGCAAATATAAATGGATAGCGGTGTCGCGAGGTCTGACGTGAGAAACTTTGGTGGTTGCAAAATTGAGATTAAAAATGACTGAGACAACAAAAACAGTAAAAAATAAAAAAAAAGAAAGAAAAGCATCATTAATCTCAAGAAAGGGCAAATAATAATTTTATACACAACAAGGGACCTAGGAAATTTTCACTGTGAAACAGGAAACATCTTTCATGGAACAATGAGGCTCTTGTCAACAGTAATGTGTAACCTATTAAACTCCGCCCGCTTGCTTATTTGTTGTATTATAAAGAGTTACATGACATGATTGATTCTCATGTTTGGACATTAGGCACCTAGATGTTAGTGCATTCTTGGTGGGCCCAGCTGTTGAACTCATGTTGAACTAATTGACAGGTTTACATTTCACTGTGTGTGGACTAATGATCAGATAGTTCAGCTGATAGCCTCTGGAGTACCGATCTATATCCATGTCTCTAGAGAGATTCAGAGATGTGCTCTCGTCAATAATACAATTAAGCCACAAATGTTGGAGTATTTGACACAACACATGAATAAATACTGCACACTAACTTTGTTCTGTCTGTCAAAATCTGACTGCTTACCAGAGATGTTCATAAAGCCACCACATCTTAATTCTTAATTGTTTTTCAAATCAGATCATTAGCCTGTAGCAGTTTGCTCCCCTTACTGGTGTCTGCAGCAGTTGTTAGCTTAGCCGAATTATTATCTTGTTGAAAGCTTATTGTGGCTAACCTCTTGCTATCTGGAGACCAAAGCCAACCAGAATTAGAAACAAACATCCTATTTTTTTACTTAAACAGTAGATAGTGATCTGAAATGAACCCAGTGGAAGTGATTCCTACAGCCCCCCCCACCTCCGACCTATACACGCACACAATGTCAAGAAATATATATGGTTTAAAATCTGGTTCTAACCTTAGATGCACAACACTTGACACATAACACCATGCAATTAATAAAAAAAAAAACCAAGTCAAACATTGTAGAATGACCTTTACGAGCTTGAAGGGGAACTTCTGTATGATATTTGTCTCTCAGATCATTTTGGGAGGAATTTGGAACATTGTTTCAGTTCACTGAGACTCCTAGGGTCGTACTACCATATTTGATTCAGATCTGGACTTGAGGCCACTGCAACAATTTGACTGTTTTTTTTTTCATTCATATTGTTGCAGAGTTGATGGTGTGCTTCAGTTCATTGTTCTGTTACATGACCTGTTACAAGTCAAGAATTAACTGTTGGACAGATGACTTCTCTTTGCCTCTGCAATAAATAGAAGTTCATGGTCGTCTCAGTGACTGGAAGGTGGTCAGATCCTGTAGCTACAAAATAAGCCCAATCATTAGCCATCTGCCATCATACACAACGGTGTTTGTGCTGATATGCTGTTTTTGATTTTTGTCAAACATGGCACTGTTCATTATGACCAGACATCTCCATTTCCGTCTTGTCTGGAAAAAGGACTATTTTCCAGACGTCTTGTGCTTTAGTCAGATGCAACTCTGCAAACCTAAACTGTGCCGCCATGTTCTTTTTAGAGAGAAAAGGCTTTATTGTGGCAACTCTTCTAAACAAGCCATATTTATTCAGTCTTTTTTTTAATTGTACTGTCATGAACTTTAACTTACAACATGCTAACTGAGGCTTGGAAGATGTAGCTCTTCATTAATGCCTGTAGAAGAAGTAATGGTGTACTTTTAACAAACTGCTTCTTCTTTTTTTGTTAAATAAATAATGATGCAGTTTTGTATCTCAAGACCTGCTAAGGACCTACAGATTTTCTTTTTATTACACCCTGATATATAAAACTTTAAAATAGAAAAGCAACGTACATTTGTGTTACCATTACTGCATTTTTAGATGGTGCTGCTGCCTTCTGTGTCAAATAACAATCACTAACAAGGGAGCTGAGGGAAGAGAGCCGGGAAGGAAGGGCAGTTGTGGGTTAGGAAAGGAAATCGACTCGGTTGGCAGCAGCAGAGGACTAACTGTATTTTCCATGGCTGCGCACCTTGTGTTAGGTGACTGTGAACTGTCAGGACAGAGGATGTGGTGGAGGACAGAGGATGCACAAAGACACAATAGGAATGCGAATGAAAGCATTCACTTTATGCTTCCCTGCTGACCTGTAACACACACAAAGGTTTTATTTTTACTCACCGGCATGTCTCCTTTGCCGTTTCTTCGGCCCAGAGCTGATATCAGATTTGGGGTACATAACAGTTAACAGGCTCTCAAGACTCAAGGCTCTTGGCTTTTTATCTATTCCTGAGTCAGCCTTTCACTTTCCCAGCAGTACTCCTCATTTATCTGGAAGTGTCTTAAGTGCACATACATATAAATCTGCTGTTCTTCAGTCTTGTATACTTTTGGCAAGAGAGGTGGAGTTGCCTCAAACCCTGCAATAAAGGGTCACATTATAGCCAGTGCCATTCAGTCTTAGAACAGTATAGACTTCATGCTTACCGGGCTAATTTAATGTACTCTTTCTACTCTGATGGGACACATGATACATTTGCAATCAGAGCCTGAAGCTCTGGTTTGCCAAGTCTCTGTTGAGAGTGTAGTAACCAGAACATACTGGCAGAGAAAACACTTCATGAGAAAGTGACAGAGAGTACTTATTATCATCTAAAATAAGTCATTGCTGACCTTTGATATGGTGTTTTGTAAAAGGGATTTGGTGTAGCACTTCATATATTACCGCAATGCACTGGCTTGTTTTACTAGATTGGTCATTGCCTCCCACAGTTGATAGCTTTGTGCAGCTGGAAATAATTCTGCATCCCCGATTAAAATTGGTCTCAGAAGACAGCAGCATGTTTGATTTAGTCCACTAAAAAGATTAGCTAATCTTATGCATGCATCTACTTTCACTGGTCAGTTTTTTCTCATCATATCTTTCTAATATGCATCAGATTATAAAAAGGAGTTAAAGTTAAAGTCTGCAAATCTGCAAATCTGTGCACGTGCTAGCAGCATGCTAACAGTGTGAAGAATGATGTAGTTTCTCTGCTTTTCACTCCACTGGAGACTGCTACAAAGTCACTTAGGCCTTTCTGTTATTGGCCAAAGTAGAGCCACTGCTACATACCCCGCGGCTCTGTTTGCTCCCGGCTGGATGGCGTGGGGCAGGCTTCTAATCATGCTGAGTGAGGACAGGGGCCAAATCAGTGGGGATAAAGGGTAAGTGTGGCAGAAGACAAAGCCGCTAACAAAGCTTTCGGGTAATTTATGATTCCCAGGGTAGGCCGGGGCTGTTCCTAGCTTTGTCAGCTATGAGCAGCCTTAGCTCCATGGTACATGGGCCTTCCCTTGAATAAATCAACCTCTCCAAATGCTGACACACTGAGGGCTGCCCCTAGCAGCATATCGTCCCCTCACAACACCCCACACTCCTGTTGTAAATCAGTTGGGGATCACAGAGATGGACAGGCAGACACAGGGAGTATGGACAAAAGACTCCCTTGAGGCAAAAACTCCATAAGGACTGAAGGTTTCTGTCTCTTTTTAATGCATAGTTTTAGTTGAGCAATATTACAACCACAAACCATCTTAAAACTGGAAGATGTACGAAAAATAAACAATAATAAACATTAATCAAATTTGATTTTCTTGATGCCTAATAAAAGTATTATATTTTTCCTCTTGCTGTTTTAAAGTATATTTAATAAAAGACAGTCTGTGATTTATTCACCAGCTCCTCGAGAGACACCGAACCCCAAATTGCATTTGCCAAATAAATGACATATAATAAATTGTCTTTACTTGCCCAGTTAAAGGATTTCATGTTCTTTCTTAGATTGCAAGCATATTGTGACCTCTGGGCTCATGAAAAACTTGCCAAGGTCGTGTGTTCTTTTGCACAACCTTAAATGTGACCCAACAGCAATGATAAACTCACTTTTCATATGAACTCCCTAATTATAATGCAAGACAGATGCTTTTATACTCAGTTTCTCAACATATATCTGCACTGAAGTAGCAAAATCCTTTGAGATAATACATAAATTATTTATCTGAAAATGTAATGGCTTTTTTTATCCAAGTCTGTTCAGCAGATAAACACTCCTGAGGTCGAACTGCTGATAATGTAAGTCTAGAGTTATGAAGAAGTGTTGAGTTGTTTCCTGTTCCCAGCAAACAGGAGTATGCAGTGGCAGGAAGAGAGAGTTTTGAACTCAAAGCTTGAGGGGACCTTTGTCACCAAGTTTAGCCTCACTCATTATCGGTTGTGCCCTTATTTGTCCCAATTTTGGGAAATCCCAAATATTTTCACCCCCCCAAAAAAAAGAAATAACATCTGACAATTCGCTTTTTAAAAAGAATGTCCAACTTTTTTTTTTTTATCTACCCTTATGATCCTTTGTACGTCTTGGTTCAGCATACCACCACCTTTGACTCATGATGTTGTGCTGTATCACTTCAGTTTACTGCCAATCTGCAATATAATTTCCCACTGGGTGAGGTCTCTGTGCAGAGGTCCGACAGTCAAAGTTCTGTGTGTTCAGCACACATTTCCGATGACGGTACACATGTTTCTTATTAGACTGAGAGAACAAGCACACAACAAACAATAGAGCTGTTCAAAACTTCTCTGTAGATGCATCCCATGTGGGCACAATAGCATCAAACCTATCTCGCACCGCAGGGTAGCGGCACAGAGAAATGTGAGGAATCTGACAGTTAGTGCCGAAAGGCGTGGAAATTCACAGCTCAAAGGCAAACAAGTCAAAGAAAAGTGACAGTTTGGAAGCATTTTTTTCATACCAGTCAATAAGAGGGTATTAATGACAAAAGAGAAGCTGCTGAAAATTAACGGTGATGATGTTTATTTTGAATTAAATTTGATGGTGGTGCAGTTTAAGTTCCCTTTAGTGTTACTAGCTTGTAAATAAACACATTGGAGAGCCAAATGATGGAGAGATGCGTGGAGAGAATGCTGAATGAAAAACCATTTGCATAGTTAGACTCAGTCTTAGGGAAGTGTTTGAGTTAGATTTGAATTCACAATTATTTTTACTGTTTGTAGCTTGTCGAGCATGAGCCATAACTCAGTTTAAACATTTGGGAGGTTAACAAATCTTAGTAGTTTTAAGGTTTCCTGTTGTAGGAAGTTTACATTATCAGCCTTCCTAGGTGCTCCCTGTGCACATGAGCTGACAGATAAACTGCTGTTTTTTTTTACCAGAGGCAACTGTCCACAGTACATCTATCATCAGTTTGACAACTGCAAATGTATGTTTTAGCGACTTGTGAACCAAATACTGGAAATCAGACCTCTGGAAAAGTAAAATATGCCCAGGTCTGGAATTGTCTAGTCCCCGCTCAGGCTATCTTTTACATCCGTTCTACTGTATTCCCTCTGCTTGTGTTTCAGGTCATGGTCTTGTGAGGCACTGCTGCCACTGTATATCATCATAGAAGTCCTGATTTCTGTGTTGTGGTCTGCAGCTATCACTGATTGGAGTCCTCCAAGCCACAGCAAAGAGAAGAGTCTAGTTATCAATGGAGAGTAATGCAGACCTAAGCCAGCTCTCACACAGTGAAACATGAAGACACACACACATAAACACGCAAGTACTCATACGATACATTTTGCCCACATTGCGGTTCTGGTGGTTTCATGTGATGTGTCACCGAACCACACAGGCCTCATCCTGATTCTCTCTGGTGTGGTTTGTTCCAGCTGTGTTTGAGGACTACTAAATATACACTTCTGTGTGAACTCACACTAATGTGTTGACACAAGATGACCTGGAAGAGGTAGGCATACAGTGTGTGTGAAAATGTGCTCGGCCTTAGCTGGAGCTTGCATGCAGGTGATTTCCTGTGCTCTCTAGGAATCACTTTAAAACCTTTTATATGACGATTAAAACCGTTTTCCCTGGGCCCAACGTTTCTGAATTGTTCACCTCAGAAACAAATTTTTTTTTCTCAAGATATTTAAAAGAGCGCAGCAGTGTACATCTGTCATGTGGTTATGTGTAAATGCACACCTGCTGCTGAGTGGAATCACATCCAGATGAATTAGACATTTACAGCAACATGGCAGTGGTCTGATGCACCCGGATGAGAGCCTAGCCCACCCCTGTAATTATTGTCAGACACACAAACAGACATGTATTAACTGGGACAGGAGAGCACATGGGAGACATTAGCACTGCCAACACTGACACACATGTGCAAAGCATACTGTGGATGGAATATACATTAATATAGACATGATGATGCTTTACTCATGTTGATTTATTAACCACTTTGAGGCTTAAGAGAATATCATAGGCCGTATGTCTGCCCGGTTGGGCCATGGAGCAAACACTCAACTAAGAAGAATAAAGCAGGGGTTCAACTTAATGTCACACACATCAGCAGTTCAAATTAGAGGACTTTATTATGTCTGTCTGTGCTTTTTTTTTTAGTTATCTTTAGCCATCTTTATATATTAACGTTGGTGCTGGTTTTGGAGAGGCAGTCTGCCTGGGTGGGATGTGCAGGAGGCAGACCGTGTGATGACCACTCACTAGCTAAACATACCCCAGAAGACAACCTGCACATTGATGTAAATTGTGACAACCAGACATCACACTAACTTTGCTCCAGGGAGCTGTAAGGCTAAAGACCATTTAATGTCTAATCCAACCTCGTCAGATGTTTGCGTTCTCATATGCCCGGTGTGGGGTGATGAATAGAAGAGTTCACGGCTGCAGTGCATTTTTACTACTGGCTTCAGAACAAGTAAGCTTGTTTGGTGCTTACTTACGGTTCCCTGCACCATTTCAAAGAGCTGTTTAAGGGTTTCTTTTAGGGTTATCGTTGGGTTTAATCTAAGGGTTAGTGCACTTAGTTAATGTTGTAATAATAGAGAAAACGTTTCAGTGAAATGTCCTTCTATTCTATTCTATTCTTCTATTCTTTTTAAGATCAGTTTTTACTCCACAGTGGGTTTGTTAGTTTTAGTTTTGTTTTTATTTAGCTCTATCAAAATTATAGGGGGCTTTTTCAGGAACAAGAATTTCACAATACAAATAGAGCACTTACTGAAGGTTGTTGGCTCACAGTCAAGTAGATTTCCCAGCATTGTAAGTATCTATGATAACTAATATTTTTATATGAGGCAGGTATTTCTTTTTTTATTTTAAGAACCAAAATGTGTTTATGAAGTCATATCGTGAGGATGTGTTTCCTCATAGCAACAAATGACTGCACTGTAAGGTGAAAACATACTTTAAGGTTCAGTTTTAGCTTAGGTTAGTCAAATAGTAGTTATGGTTATAATGAATCTCCAGGAAATTAATGTAACTCTGAAGTCATGCTTTTGTGTTATATGTGTGCACTGTGACAAATGGAAGTGTGACATAGAGTAACTCTATCCCTGTGGCCTACATGTGTATGTTTATATACCCACAAATGTATTAGGTGTCAACCTAGACAAGGAAATTGGAGTGTATATATGTAAGACAACATTTATTATTGGACTACAACGCATTATTTTCACCGCCAATTATTTCCTTCCTCAATCAATTTATGGTTTGGTGTATAAAATGTCAAAACAGGATAAACAGATATGATTGTGATCACATATTTAAGAAGGTAAAACATTATCAAATGCACTTATCTAAAAAATAATTTCTCGATACATTTAGTTGTCATGTGTTGTCATATATAAATCATTCATTTATTGCTTTGTTCTCCTTGTGTAAATGTGTGTCTTGAGAAGAAACTAGGGTCTGTAACAATAACAGATCTCCAGTATATTCACTTAAATAATGTAATGTGAGGGAATCAAAATGCCCCAGAGCCATGGGGTTACGTATCTCCACCATCACGACCATTCGGAGAAGAATGAAATTATACATTAGGTTTTGTGGGGGGGGGAAAGGACCACGTGAAAATATCATATTTCAGTTTTGTTTTTTTATTTGTGTTTTTTTTAAGCACACACGCACACACACGCACGCACACACACACACACACACACACACACACACACCTTCAGCCAGCACAGTTTTAATTAACCGCGGTCACCCCTCTTGGCTGCTCTGCTCCGTCTCAGGTGGTCGACGGCTTCATTAACCTCAG
>VUQR01004655.1:63595-76598 GCA_015108515.1 Hemichromis elongatus
CTACTGTCAAGATGCAAAGTAGCACACAGCAGCAGTGTTAACAGCACTCCACGGCACCCTGGGAGATTTGCACCCAACCCTCCTACGCCAGTTGTTATAAATCCCACTTCTTTGAATGCACAGAGTAGACTGAAGATTTATAACAACTGCATGCATTTAAGATAAACAGCTTTGCTACCTGCGAGCTTGACGTGGTTTATCAGTCAAATTAAACTAGCTGATCTTTCCCTTCATTGTAATGTACAGAAAAGCACAACTGTATACTAAATATTATCTCCTTCTTCTCTTGATAAATGCTGGCAAGTACTGGTGAAATACGTGAGCGATGGAAGGGGAAGATAAAGGTTTGCATTCCTCTCTGCAGCTCATCGTGTGAATACATCAGTTTATTTGCCACCTATGATGATTTATAAGCAGCTCGATAGTTTATTTAACCCTTCTTGACTCCTGTATGCGGGCCCCTTATATACACTACCCTGAGAAAAAAAGAAAAAAAAACAAGGAAAACACTGTGGCTGTAGGCTACCTGATCACAGCGCTACACTCTGCAGGTCTTCTACTAATTAAACTACAATGTTTTGCTGCGACACACTTTTCTTTTATTTCAGATCCCCACCAGCATCTCTGGAGAGGTTCCACTGAAGGTGACCCGCATTTACTGGTTAAGCAAATAAAACAGGCAAATGTCTCCATTTGGGTGACAGCAATATTCATCCCTATATAGATGTGTTTGCTTACACAGATAACACTGTTTGGAAAGATTACTGACTGCTGCTCATGCACTACAGTGCAAGATGGAGAGGAAATTTTAATTAAGCCCTTCATTTATTTTTGCATGAAAGTGGAAATAAACTTCCTCTCAGAGGCAAATACTTGGAACTGCTAATCCATGAAATGTAGGCTTTCCAACACTCTGAAAAAAAATCACAGACACTTCACAAATTAAAGGAAAAAAATAATATATAGTGTCTTAGTAACATGTTGGGACCCCACGTGCCACCAGAAAAGTTTCTGTGTGCCTTGGAACTAATTCTACAAATCCCAAGAAATCTACTCTCCAAAGGAAATACCCTTATTTGGTGTTTTCATTATAGCGATCAAGAGTTCTGCCTAACATGTTTGTCCAAAATCAACAATCACTGTTCAGTTTAGCCAGGGTCTGATGACTTTGAGGGTCATAGTGAATGATTCACCTCATTTCATGACGTACTCATCACTCAGTGATCCTTTGTGCCTTTAAATGGGATCATTGTCATCCTCTGCTGTTATTGCAAAAAAAAAGTATTTTATCACAAGATAAAGATCATAACTTCTGTGCTGATCTTCAGGGATCCTTCCCTCTAAAGAGACAAAACAAAAATACCTGAAAAGGCCTGCCTACAGCATAGCACACCCACCAGATCTCCAATCTGCTCGGCTTTTTCCTTTAATTTGTCACATTCCTGCATATTAATAATGACTGCAGTGTCTAAGTGGTTCCCAAAAAATGCAAAGGGTTGTTTTTGAAAATGTGGTTTAGTTTCTCCAACGTTAAGGCAAAAATAAGTGGTTTTGTGTCGCCATCTAGAGTGCAGTTTTCCCTGCTGCTGTCAACCAGCAGAGGACGCTGTTCAGCAAGTTAATCATTGAACGGATGCCTTCACTAGCACCGGAAACCAGGAAGAAGCTGGTGAGCAATATGACATAAAGCGAGCCAGTGATGTTCTATAACTGCACGTTTTGTAAGTATCTCTGTGTCATTGTCGCTTTGACACTGGGCTTAATGGACCAAATTTCACTCAAACAGCGAGAAGCAGTGGGTGCTGTTGTAGGAACATATCTAAACATGTTTCGCCCTTTCAAGGTGCTCTGTTTGTTGAAGCTGAACAGCTGATGATGTTCGGCTCACTGTTAGCTTAGCAGGTTAGCCTAGCCACGTAAACAATAGGTTGTGAGAGACTTTAACGTTTCTTTCAGTTTTATGCCTGTTCTATAACTCAGCGTCTAGTCGCTAATCTATTACATTCTTTAATGTAAACGGGGTATATTTACATTGATTTCCTTCCATTATGAGCCTTCACATTCACGTGATAATTAGTTTAAAAGAACTATCCGTTAATCGTTAGTAAACATGCATATAAGCTAGGTTTTGATTCCGATGGTTACATAATAACGTTCAGAGTTAAGGTAACCTCTTTGGATGCAATAAAAGACGACAAGCGATAACTGTTTCGTTTTATTTCTCCATTTAAAGCAGTTTTTTAACAGCTTACAAGAGACAGTGGCATAAATGACTTGTTTGACATGTGTTTGACACTTCTGGCAGCTGCTTCACTATGCCTGTAGACGGTACAGAGGACCAGGTGCCCTCCTCTCTCTCTAGCCCGGCAAGTGCGGCCCTCACACCGGGAGGGACGGAGGAGGATGGAGCTACAGGCGGCTCAGCAGTCTGTACATTCCCTGAAAACAGTCAGGCCCCGGAGGCTGCTGCAGCCTATCCTGCCAACACTGGACCTGGGGAGGGCAACAGCGGTGAGCTGTGCAGCATGTTAAGAGAGGAGATGGAGACTGTCATTATATCCTTATAAAATCACTTCATGTGTTATTTTTGGTGCATTTAGCTGGGAAAAGGTCTGGAGCCTTGCTCCAGATTGACCGACAGCGCATCCAAGCAGCCTCTGCCAGTTCGGGAGCTGATGAGCTCCAAGGTCTTGGTGTGGCTGTGTATGACCAGCACATACTTGAACAAGGTGTTTTGCAGCAAGTGGACGAGGCGATTCAGGAGGCCAGTCAGGCCGCTGCTAAAGCTGAAGCCGAGAAGGAGTACCAGTCTGTGCTGGATGATGTCAGGTATGCAAATGATCTGTCTGTGTGTCTTGTGTTTATATAAATTATATGATTGTGTTGAGATGCTATAAATGAAAACATTTTTTTATGAACTAGCAGCAAAACTTCAAGGGACTAATAAGTCTTCTTCTGCTTTTAATCATCTGTGTTGCAGGTCTGTTACAGCATCTTTAAAACATATCAACAAGATTATTGAGCAGCTTTCTCCTTACGCAGCCTCCAGTAAAGACATCAGTAGGAAGATTGAATCTGTCAAAAGGCAGAAAGAAAATAAGGTAAAATACTACATGTGTAACACTTTCAAAATAAAATAATCTGATTTAGATGATGATGGTGTAATAGTATAATAATTAAATAAATGGTGTGGTGGTGATGAAAAAACTTTTTTAATACAGGAGAAACAGCTGAAGAAAGTCAGAGCCAAACAGAAGCGTCTTCAAGCCATTCTGGGAGGAGAGGACACTCAAAGGGTGGAATTTGAGTTTTTGGCAGAAGATGATGGAGAAGAAGGTAAAGTGTTGTTTTTTATGCACTGACTAGAAACATTAACCACTGATCAGTGGATGGAAGCAACTCAATTTTTGTGGTGACCAAGGTGGCTAATTTGTAGCATTCACTGATTAAGGTCCATATTCGGTGGATGAAGGAAGTTCACCCTTCATTAATGGGTTTTTAGATTAGTAGGGTGTCCATATGTTTTTTACGCCATCAGCAGATTTTACTTCCGACACACGCTAAATGTGTGACAACTCTCCTCTTGTACTGTTTGTTGCTACACAATTCTGTTCACTCTTTTGTCAAAGCCGGTGAGGCCTGTTTGTTCTGCCTTAGTGAGTCAGGACTAAGAAGGAGTTATCTACTGCAGAAATATTGTGTTTCCAAAACAAAGTTCAACTTTATTGCACACATAATATTGTACAATACATATAATATGTATTTCTCAGTTAGGGCTGGGCGATATATCAAGTTTTTAATTATATCGATATATTTTTGTACGAGATATAAGAGGTGACAATATCATTTATATGGATATAGTCTAAGTTATGTTATAATTATACTTGTGGAGCCGCAAGTTTTCCTCTCTTTCGTCCACTTTTGTCTCTACGCAATGTTACACAACCCTCCCTCCCCCATCGCTTCACCTGCAGGCAGCACAAGATGGATACGGCAGCTATCAAAGAGGTGCTGGTCGGTAAAAAGAATAATTTAAGATAAGATAATTTGTCGGAGCATTACGGCCGTCGTGATCAGGAGTAATACGTGCCTCAACATAATATTAACATATTGTGTGTGTATAAGGAGCACAAATAGCACCTGTTAAGAGACATGTTTACAAAGCGGATTTCAAACTCAAGGCTGTCAGTCACGTGGTGGGAACATAGAAGATGTGAAATCTGTCTGTCTTTGGTATTATGCTCAGCGTCTTTTTAGTTTACATTTTGACTGCACAATTGTGAATTTTTTGTTATGCACAAAAACAAGATAGGCCACAGCTTTGACTAAGAATTCTTTTTGTTCTTACTTTACGCTTTAAAAAATATCGAGATATATATCGTATATCGCCATCCAGCTAAAGAATATCGAGATATGAATTTTGGGCCTTATCGCCCAGCCCTACTCAAAGTATATTCCATGACTGCTCCATGACTTATCACAATTAAACCCAAAATACCATAAATGTTTTCATAGATTAAATGAAGTATTACTATTATATTTGAGCAAATATTTAGTGGGATTGTTAGTAAAACAATAAATCAAATTTAGTCGCATCATCTTGCACACTAGGAAGTTGTGATGGGTATTTCTGCCTTTTTCTAATATTTGCAGATGCAGTGATTACTTGAGAAAATAAGCAGTAGATTAATCAATTATGAAAATAAGTTTTTATGTCACATTTTTATGTTTGTGTGCTTTGCGAGAGCTGAATAAACAACTGCTAGAAATAACCTTCACATTACAGTTATGGCTGGTAGGAAAGCTCATTTGAACTTTTCTCTATTGTAGTTTTTGTCTTCTGTGTTATTCGTTGAATATTAACCCTCAGTCACATAATTCCTGTACACTAGTTCAAGTACTTCCTTCTCTAAAACACAAATGGACCCCTCTGAATCCTTAAGAGTTTCCCTGTAGGCATTTACGTTGATTCTGGCAGTGAAGAAAATCTCTGACTGTGTATTTGTGTGTGTTGTACCAGAAGCAGGACCATCCACGTTGGGCAGCATGCTCATGCCATCTCAGGAGACCGAATGGGAAGAACTTATCCGGAAAGGTCACATGACTCCTTTTGGAACCCGAATCCAACAGAAAGAGGTAAAGAAGGAACCTCGAAAAGTGATGCTTGCAGAGAACTCTGCTTTTGACCAATACCTGGCAGACCAGGCCAAGTTGGCGACTGAGAGGAAGAGAGTCCCTCTACTTAAGAAGAAGAAAATCTCTGGGGCTGGAACCGGTGGAGATTCAAGAGAGAAAATCAAAAGAACGGTTTCATCTTCTAAGGATAAAAAACTGCGAAAGCGTATGCGCAAACTCCAGATAACTGCTTTAAAGGCCCATCCTAAGGCCCGGCCCAAAACTGAGCCCCAGCTCCAAAAGCAACGGAGAAAACGTCACACCGAAGGAGAGGAGACAGACAGCGAGGGGTCAGAGTACCTCCCCAGTGACGAAGGAATAGATCCTGACCAAGAGGAGAGAGAAGCCATGGAGGAGGGCTTTGGGGACGATGATGATGAAGAATATGAGCTAAAACCATACAAGAGAAAAACCGAAGGGAAAGGGAGGAAAAAAGTAAAGAAAAGTGACAGTGAGGAAGAATACCAACCTGAAAGTACAGATGAAGAGGATGATGACAAGGGAAAACTGAAAAAATACAAAGATGATGGAGATGTGGAGTATTATAGGCAGCGAATAAGGTACAAGCATTCACTACTCACATTGCTCTAAACTCATGCTTGGTTCTGTGGTTAGGTGCAAAGGTCTGCAGAGTTTTTATAAAACGAAAGCAGAAACTTATGCCTGCATATGTCATGCTCAAAAACCCACCAGATTGTTCCTTTTACTTTGCATCACATTTGTAATGGCAGTGCTGTGTGCTATTGTTATTCCTTTTACTTAAGGAGGAAGCAGTTGTCTCTTTTTCTGCTGGCTCCATAGTGCAGAAAGAGAGTTAATCCCAGATGAGATTGGCAGCTGTTTCTTGACTAAGCAAATTCACTCCCTGCTCTTCTTCTCTCTCTGCTCTCACACTGGCCTAATTATCCTCCTGCACATGGTTTTATACACTCACTCACTCTAATGCTCAAATTAATGGAAGAGCAGCCCTAATGAGATTTCATATTTATAGCTGCCAAATAAATTGTGTTGGCATGTGTCCTTTTTCTACACTATAGTGACTGAATGTCAATTCCACAGCATAGACAAGGCATGGATGGTGAGACTAGCTTATACGTGGAATGATATTATTAGAGCGGGTGGTATTTGTAGTTGGGTGGGAGGTGGAGTGGGGGCAGAAAAGTGTAATTAACTGAACCAATGCTTAGTCTTGACTTAATTAGAGAGTGTGGTCTCCCAGGCCTAGCTTAAGGACCAGTTTCGTGGCAGGGTGACAGGACCAGGCCCAAATGAAGATGGATTCTTATCCTCTGTACCTCACACCTTTCTGGGGAACTCGCACTACTAATTGTCTGTATCAATCTTCATTTGCTGTGCGACGACTGTGCCTCTAACTGCCCTCTCTCCTGCACTATTAAAACTGTTTTCCTTTTACATTTCCCTTTTTGCTGTAGATGTTCCACCGCTCAAGGGAAATACCCTCAACTCAAAACATTTGCTATCCTTACACCTGTGTAGACAAATCTTCAAATAAAGCATGGAGTGTGAGAGGTGCAAATAGAACACCTTTCTATCCAGTCTCTACTTATCCTGTTTGAGTTTGCACTATATTTACTTGAAATGTCTGATTTAGTTTGGATCGCTTAGTTGTTTTCATTTTGCATCTGTAACAATAAAAATCACTGTAAGTTTAAACAAGTTGAATTCTTCACTGTTGTTCAGGTAGTGTATTAGTCTTTTCAAAAGATGAAGCAGGTGTTTGTTCTCAGCATCCAGGCGTACTGAGCTTACCCCTTGCGATTGTGAGCTTCAAACTAAAATAAAGAAATTTATTTTACCACATAGGTGTGCTAACACTTCATCAGTGTATATTAATTTTCTCAACAGGAGATGGAAGCGTCAGCGTCTTCGAGAAAGGGAGGAGAAAAGAGAAAGGGGTGAGGAGCTAAGCGATGACAGCGATGCAGAATTTGACGAAGGCTTTAAAGTTCCTGGTTTCCTCTGGAAAAAGCTTTACAAGTGAGTTCAGTCTGAAACATTGATTATGGGAATGAGTTATCTCAAATATCCATACACGTAGACAGAGCCACTTTTATCAAGTGAGAAAGTAATAACAAGGACTAAAAAAACCTTTTTTGCATAAAGATTATATGTGTACTTTGTTTTGCATCGCAGTCACAGCTCTGAAAAAATACAAATTATTTCATTAGCAAGCTATGAGATTTATTTGTTCAGTGATTCTGAAGGTCATTGGTCGTTAATGTTAAAAAATTCTGGGGCTACTATGAAACAGTTATGAAAAAAACATCAATTTGAGTTTTATGTGATTGATAATATTGCCAGCCCAACTCTCATTGTGACTTTAACTCCATATTACCTTTGCAATGTTTGTCACACCTACTATACTAAATAATTTCCCCTGGGGATCAATAAAGTATTCTGATTCTGATTATGCACTTTTGCAATAGATTTAATTATAGTGCAATACTCACTGTGATAAAATTGACTTTGAGATTGCAAGTACGGTCATTACTCTTCACATCATTCATCGCCCCTTCAGCTCCTGCTATTATGTAATTTAATGACACTTGAGCAACGTAGACTGGTCACTGACGAGCATATCTATGAGATTACCGGCAACCCTTAATGTGTGTTTATGTGGATTGTCCATGGTTGCTGTTACAACCACGTGTTTCAAGTGTTTGCATTCATGTCAATGACCTTTTCAGGTACCAGCAGACGGGTGTGCGGTGGATGTGGGAACTCCACTGTCAGCAGGCAGGGGGCATCTTGGGGGATGAGATGGGATTGGGTAAAACCATCCAGGTCATCAGTTTTCTGGCTGGACTGAGTTACAGCAAACTGAGAACTAGAGGGTCCAACTACAGGTGTGCGCACACACACATGCGTACACACAAACTGTGTCCAGAGACTGTGTGTCTGTATGGTATGAATATTTGATTAGGGGGATTTCTACTTGAGAGTGTTCATCTGAATTATTAAACATGTTTCAATTATCAGACTCTTCACTTTTTTTTTCTCTCTTTTTTTTTTTTTTTACTGCGGACATCAGAGAAAACACTGACACTTTGTGTGTGTGGGGGTGTGCTTGAAAGCGAGATTGTGTTAGAGTGAGTGTCTGCATGAGCCCTTAAAATGAATTTCAGGCTTATGAGGTGGGGGGTAGAGCAGGTGGGTGACAACAAATCAACCGCCAAAAACATGAAGGAGCGCTGCTGATAATCGGGTTTTACTTCCTCGAACAACACTCATGCATTTATTGGGTGGAGCTTCCCTGATGGTCAATACTCTGTCTACTATAGACGCCCACAAATTGATTGCTTGCAAACTCAATTATGGTCCAGTATCAATAGCTTCCACTAGGCAGAGGTTCATACCAGCCCATTAGCGTGTATCTTTTGTGTGGCTGTGTGAGTGTTTGACAAAGTTCTTGTAGATTTTCACAGAGGAGCTGAGGATATGCCCACACGCTTTCTTTGATTTATTATAAGTACAAGACTTTGTAGTTGCATCATTCTGCTGTGCACTGTTTCTCATCCTTGAATACATCATGTATTGTCATTGCAATCTAAGTGCATATACATTATTTTACTTATTAGGGAAAGGACTTTTTATTTTACACTGTAAAAGTGTTGGCTGTGATTTGCTACTGAAGTCTTTTGAGGTTATCGAAAGTTTAATCAACACAGTTCCATTGTTTACCCATCTTAATCTCTGGCTGGGGATTAAACACTTCTCTGCGGTGTTTATTTCGCTGTAGGTATGCTGGTCTGGGTCCGACAGTCATTGTGTGCCCAGCTACAGTCATGCACCAGTGGGTGAAGGAGTTTCATACCTGGTGGCCGCTTTTCCGAGTGGCAGTCCTTCATGAAACTGGGTCCTTCACTAGCAACAAGGTAGGGGTTCATGTGTGTGGTGTTATTTATAATTTATCTTAAAGTTTTATACAAACTTTTTTTTTTTCCCTCTGGGGGGCACTAGAGGTCTGTTTACAGTATTATCTCCTGACCTTACCCTCTTTACCCTCTTTCCTTCTTTTTAAAGCCACATTAATAATGTTCCCCTACTTGTAACATTCTTTGAAGTGTGTGTTAGCAGACATACTTAGTAACTCCACTGGTTTATTTTGTTTTATTTTATTTTTTTAAATATTGAGGTTTGTGTCTTTTTTTTGTCTTTTTTTTCCCCCCATGATGCAGGAAAAGCTCATTCCAGAAATAGCAGCATGTCATGGTATCCTTATCACTTCATATTCAGCTGTGAGGAATATGCAGGAAACCCTACAGCTCTACGACTGGCACTACATTATTTTGGACGAGGGCCATAAGATCAGGAATCCAAATGCTGGAGTTACTGTTGCTTGCAAACAGGTATTATATACACACGGACACATGCATGAATATATAAAAAGGGTTTGCGCAGTTGTAATTAATTACTAAGTTAATTTTATTTGTTTGCTCTTCTCTAGTTTCGCACTCCTCACAGGTTCATCCTGTCAGGGTCACCAATGCAGAACAATTTGAAGGAGCTGTGGTCTCTGTTTGACTTTGTGTTTCCTGGCAAACTGGGGACATTACCTGTTTTTATGGAGCAGTTCTCCGTGCCAATTACCATGGGTGGTTATAGTAATGCATCCCCTGTACAGGTACACACACAAATGTAAAATTATGATTTATTTCAGTTCTGGTTCTGTGTCTTTTTCCTGTTTTGAAGTGGAGTAATGTTATTGTGTTGGTAATATAATTCCAGACAGGAGCCAGTTAACCCTACAACTCTAGTATTTCTGTAACTGTATCATAAGGGTGGAGCATAAACGGGCTATGCTAATTTGAAAATACCTTCCATTCACGTATGCACAATTTTGGAAAGCTAGATGGAAGCCATTAAGTGCATGCAGGATAATGTAGGCCCATGCAAGGAAACTTTTGTACATCCCCAGTGTGTGAGAGAGGGAGAGGCCAAAGTAGAAAGGCGGGGAGCTAAATTGTAGCCCTTTGTCATTAGTGTCCAATCGTTAATAACTCACTGACTGAATAGATTTAATTATTTAAGATGGCTATTGATGCTTCTTCCGCTGTCGATAATAAAAACCTTTACTAATTATTAATGTTATTAAATGGTCAGAGAGGGCAAAGCTCTGCTGCCTTATCTTCTTCTCGAAATTCTCAGAGCAGCAAAACAGGCCCTCAGATGATACATAAAGTGCATGTATGTTCAACTAGATGTATGTTTAAAAAAAACATATGTGTTTGAGGTGGGGCTTTATAAGCATGTGGATATGGGCTCTATTACTGAGGCATGCATTTGCAACCCCATGTGAATCCACTCAGCAGCTTGTGCCGAGATCACTGAATCATCTGCTGCCTTCCTCGTTTTTCCCCCCTCCCCACTTTACCCCATTGAGCTCAAGATCCCACCATGTTATTGTCCCCTCCAGCTTTGCCAAGGGTGTCTTTGATCCCCCCGTGGATCCCCAGTGGGTTAATGTTTAAAAGACTAACTGGCTTTTAGCACTGACCCTACATACAGTTTAGCAGGCCATTTGCAATGGGGCTTCTAGTGTGGACCAAGTGTGTCTCAATCTCCCCCTCTGTTTCCACTGGAACTGGCCAGCAGCACTGATGAAAGAAGGCTGTGTCCCTTGAGACCAGCAGCACTCAGATCAGTGTTGAATGGCTTGTACCGCTTAGAGGGACAGCAACATGAGGTGATGAGAGATAGAAGATAAGTGGCCAAACACCAACCATGCCTTAGGAAACATGAGCGCTGACAGGAGCGAGTGTGTATGTGTTTGCTTGGCATGCTGACCTGAAGGTTCCTTTTGTTTTATAGCGCTTGTTTATCCTTAAAGGTGGGATTTTTTTTTTTTTTTTTTTAGGTCCAGACAGCATTTAAATGCGCATGTGTGCTGAGGGACACCATAAATCCTTACCTGCTCAGAAGAATGAAGGCAGACGTCAAGGCTAACCTCTCCTTGCCTGACAAAAATGAACAGGTATTCATCATACTGTAAGACACTTGACCCTGCTCTGTCTAAGTATTGAACAGCCTCTAACGCCTGCATCTCTTAACAGGGGAGATGTTTATCTGATTGGATGTGACTATTATGTGCCACATCTAAGGAGTATTTGATTAATGTGCATGGCCCCTGTCAGGTGAAACCAGCTAATAAAGTCCCAGTAAAGTAAAAGAAGCAGGTATTCATTAAGGCGGCTGGTCTCTGGTCTGTCCTTGCGGCTGACGCTGGTGGACTTCTCAGTCCACTTCTGCTCATTAAGTCAGTCCCTCAGGATAGCGGTGGCTTCAACAAAAACCCGTCGCTTCCTTCTAATTTCTCTTCTTCACTTCATCAAGGGGCTTTAAAGTGGATTTTCACTGCTCATTATAAAGTCTTACACTGCCTCTATTCAGTGTGTTTGTGTCTGTGTGTAGGTTCTGTTTTGCAGATTGACAGAAGAGCAGCGTCAAGTGTATCAGAGCTTCTTAGATTCCAAAGAGGTCTACCAAATACTAAATGGGGACATGCAGGTGAGCCTTCGTAGTTTGTGTTTTGCTTTTGTGTTTAGTTGACACACACTTTACGAGGATAAGAAAAGCCAAAGTAGAAGACTTCCTGGAACAAGACATTCATTATTTAACCACCTAACAGAGGCATTTCCGTTTACCTCCCTCTCACAGAGGTATTGTGTGGATTTTTATGAACTCTCGTACAGTTAAAGATCACCACCGTTAAGTGGAATTGAAATTATTTTGCCAAGTAAATTATGTTAAACCCCTAATAGCTTCACTTTGGTATTGTTTAAGAGGTTCAGTTTGAGAACGTTGTACAGTTGTGTTTCTCACTTTAGTGAGACCTTTGAGAGAGAAACAACCATTTATCACCACTGACCATATGGACGTGGTTGAAGAGCTAGAGGTGACCACAGATTGTGCATATACACACGTGCTCTTACAGACGTATTCAGTGGTCACTCTCAGTCCATTAACCACCATTACTAATGCAGTGACCACTGGGCCTTCATCAGGAAAACTGGCTATATTGTCTTTACATAAATTATGTAACTCATTCCTGTAGTCTAAAGTATTTTTTTAAGGTGCAACACAGTAAAAATTTGTAAAATTATCAAAGTTTGACGTCAGTTCTGCTGACAGCGTTCGTGAAGGAATCTCCTTTTTCTTTTCGTCTCACGTAGGTGTTCTCAGGTTTGATAGCTCTACGTAAGATCTGTAACCACCCGGACCTTTTCTCAGGCGGACCCCGGATACTGAGAGGAATCCCTGAGGACCAGCTAACTGAAGAGGAACACTTTGGCTATTGGAAGCGCTCGGGCAAGCTGATTGTTGTGGAGTCGCTGCTACGTCTCTGGTTCAAACAGGGCCACAGAGTCCTGCTCTTTACTCAGTCAAGACAGGTTAGGAAAACTTTGCTCAAATAAGTATAGATAGATAGATATATAGATAGATATAGATAGATAGATAGTTAGATAGATATATAGTTCTACGCTACCTATAAGCCTGTAAAATTTAGTGTGTCTGTGAGCGTGCAAGACAGAAGGAAAAAGTGAGCAAGTGAGAGAGTGTGTATATGTGATGGAGGCCCCAGCTGTTGCAGTCAATACCAATGAGATTATACCTCAGAGGGAACCTGAGACCCTCCCTGTCGGTATCTCTGTCCATGTAATATTAATCTGCTCTAATCCTTTTAGAGATAATCCAAACCTCAGCCCTTCTTTCTCCGTCTTTATCTCCTCTTTCTGCTTTCTTTATTATCCCACTCCTTCCAGATGCTGGACATCTTTGAGGTGTTTGTAAGGGAGAATAACTACTC
>VUQR01004655.1:77256-87818 GCA_015108515.1 Hemichromis elongatus
TTGCGTTTCTCTCTTTTCTTTTTTTTTTTTTTTTTTTTTTTCTTTCTTTTATTTCAGGACAAATCCATTTTTATCTTCTTGTTGACCACTAAAGTCGGAGGTCTGGGAGTCAATCTGACTGGAGCCAATAGAGTCATCATTTATGACCCAGACTGGAACCCCAGTACTGACACACAGGTGAGGCATCCAAAAGTAAAATAATTAAAACCATTGACTCAGTGAATTATTTCTCATGTGAGTCTTAATGTTCCTTAGAGTTGTGATTTGTCACATTAAATTGCCTACCTTTTTTTTTTTCTTGTTGGATGCCAGCTTTTCATGCGTTTCCAATTTCTTGTTCCCTGGTTCACCTGCTGCTCTGTAACATCGCTTTTCCTCCTTTCTCTCTGAATGTTCGACTTAATCATTTGCTCTCAATGTGTTATGCTGCTCGTAGGCTCGCGAACGGGCTTGGAGGATCGGTCAAAAGCAGCAAGTAACAATCTATAGACTGCTAACTGCTGGGACCATTGAAGAGAAAATCTACCACAGGTCAGTCAGCAGTTTTCTTTTCTAACTAGGATAATATTCAATTGCAAAAACAAAATCCTCCGTTGGCCATTGTGTTTTCTCTCACCCAGCCGTTTCATTTTAGTTTTCTTTCTGTTGATTTCACACATTCATGAGTATTGGCAATGACGTGACTAATTGCTTACATCACTGCTATATTAGTACTTGCACTGTCCCGGTTCTAGGTAATTGAAAAGCATTCCTGCATTATTAAATGGCCAATTGAGGACTTCTAAACTGTTGCTCTGTTTGTTTTTTTGTCTGTAAAGTGCTTTCAGAAAGCAAGTTGGAAAAACTGCAGGCATTCTGTTTTGATACCTACAGTGGTGAGGTTAACTAATGTGCTCATCCATCAGCCAAACTACTCTGTGGTGACAGGGGATCAGGACTGCCTGCTGAGCTAAAATGGCAGCTTGCATTCAAGTATGTAATTCTGTATTTTATCTGCTGTAATTCAGGCAAATCTTTAAACAGTTCCTCACCAATCGAGTACTGAAGGATCCCAAGCAGCGACGGTTCTTCAAGTCAAATGACATCTATGAGCTCTTTACTCTAGCTGATCCAGATGGAGGTCAGGGAACAGAGACAAGTGCTATTTTTGCAGGTCTGTAGAAACATATAATTGTCCAGTTATTGGGTTGCTAAAAATAAGCTTGAGGGATTTAATTTGACAAAGTTTATTTCTCCCTATAACAGGCACAGGCTCTGATATCAAAGCACCCAAGAAACCCAAAAAGCCAAAGCCATCACACAAAGTAAATCACAGCAGCCATGCACCTAAACAGTTCTCAGCAGCCTGCAGCAATACAGGTACAGACAGTACACACACTCCTGCATTAAGGGCCGGAAGCTCCTCTCCATGCAGTAAAAACTCTCAGGGTAAACAAAATATCCCGGTAGGCAGTCCAAGCACCAACCAGGATGCTGTAGATAGAGCGCCCGCGGGACAAAATAATAACAGAGACTGTGATGCAGCCAAACCAGACACAAATACCTCAAAGTCAGCCAGTTTCCACCAGCAAAGAGACAAAAACTCTGCACGGACCAGCCCACAGAAACACAGGGAGAAGAGGAAGCACTGTGACTCGGACAAACGCAAACATAAGAAACACAAACGCTCGCGGGATGCTCGATTTGAAGGCCACCGCATCTCTCATTTGGTAAAGAAAAGAATGTATAAGAAAGCCGAGAGCGAAGACAATGCAGCAGAAGATCAGAAGAAATCAGACGATTATGTCCTGGCAAAGCTGTTCAAGAAATCTGGTAGGGTTTTTTTTGTTTTTTTGTTTATGCACACAGGCCTCGTCTACAATATCAGACATTTTTATATACAAGCCGTGCAAAATGGCAAGCTTCCTTTTTTTATTCTGTTGCTTTTCTTCCATGGTCATTTCTCAGGTATTCACAGTGTGATGCAACATGACACTATCATAGAGTCTTCCAATCCTGACTATGTTCTTGTGGAAGCAGAAGCCAACAGGGTGGCTCAAGATGCCCTTAAAGCTCTTAAAATTTCCCGGCAGCAGTGCAGACTGCGCTTCAACAGAACTCCTCCTCCTCCTCCCCCTGCAAAGTATGTAGTTGCACGCTGACACTGTGTTGTTTTTGTTTTTTTTTTACAGCTTCACTAATTTCATTTAAAACAAATGTATCATTCTCTCAAATGTATCTAAGTCATTCTCTTGTTTGCTTTCTTAGGAAACGGTTTGGACAAAAGAAGAACTCTCTCTTAGCTACAGCTTCTGTTCAGTCTGTTCCCACTTCAACCAAATGCAAGGTAATGGACAGGTTCTCATTAAAGGACGTTACTCTGTGGTTTTTCATGTCTGATGCCATTTCGGGTGCATTCATTGATTTCTTTTGTTTAGGATGCTGCTATTTTGAAGAAGTCTATGTCAAAGAAACCAGGTTCGGGAGCTCATTTCAGCGGGGAGGGCGCAGAAAGTGACTCAAATTCCGCCCCGCTGTCATCTTCCTCTCTGCTGGCCCGGATGAAGGCCCGTAATCACCTCAGCATGCCCTCCAGGGGAGGAGAACCAGAAGAGGAGGAGGAGGATGCCTTGGGAGCTCCAGGGAGTCTTCCTGCTGCTCCGCCCACTGAGCATGATGAGCTGTTGGTGGATCTACGCAACTTTGTAGCCTTCCAGGCGAGTGTGGATGGACAGGCCACCACCCAGGAAGTGCTCGAGTATTTCAAACCAAGACTGACCCAGGAACAGGCTCCTATCTTCAGAGAGCTACTCAGGAGTATCTGTGACTTTCATAGGACCTCTGGTCAGGAGGGCATCTGGAGACTCAAAGAGAGCTTTCGCTGAGGGAAGAACATTTAAACTCTCTGTCAAGCTCAAGCTTACAGTTGTTATCTTGTCAACCTTCTTGTTGTTGCTTGCATTCAGTAATGAATACTAGGAAAGACATTTTGCAGTACAGTCTTGGGTTAACTAATAAAGTCATAATTATCAGTTAACTAAGTCTTGAAGGTAGTTTCTGTGATTGAGTTTGGTGGTTGTTCTGTTCTTTTTTTATTGTTGCTTGTACCTGGTTATACTTGAATTCATGTATTTTGATCTGACTGAAACGGTATAATACCATATTCAGATATGTGTTTACCTCCAAACTTTGTTCTTCAAAAACCTCAGCGATGTCAGATTATACCAACTTTCTATTAAGTTTAAGAATAGGGTGCCATTTTGTACCTCACTAAAGGTTTTTGTAGATTTTATAATAAACTTTCTTGTACACTGTAGATGGGTTTTGGTCACTTCAAAACAAATTCTTATTGCTTCTCTGTTATGTGCAGCTTTTTTAAAAAAAAAACTGTTTTATTTTAAAAAAGATAAATGCATTCCACTATCTTACATGTACTGTATGCAATAAATCTGATGGCTGCTTTTCTGGCTTTGTTATTTAAAAAGAATTACACAGCTGTAAAGGAAGATTTATGACTATATGTCAAACTATTTGCAGGTTATAAAAGGGATGCAGACAGTTTTGAATCAAGAACACTGGTAAATAGAACATTAAAGTAAAATCATAACTCAGAATTGGATAGAAAAGCTGACGTGCCTTTTTTTTTTTTAACTGTGGTGCTGACCAGGGTCCTGAAATGGTCAATGGCCAGAAATTCTGCAGGCCTAAACGTGGTATGCAAAATCTGCAAAACCTGAACTAGTTAAAGTTTATTTGTAAATGTGTCTCTGTCTACGGAGATGAGATGAGTAATTTCATTTAGTCTTTTAAGCAATCATCAGAGGATAAAGAGGAAAGGCGCTGACAGGAAGCACACACGCAGACTCGCACACACATACACTTTAGGCCTGCACTCTTGTCAAGAGTTGTCTAGACCAAATATTGGGATAAAGTTATCAACCGTTATTTGATTTCAATTTTCTCCACGCACCTCACCGAGGTCATAATAACAACTTTATTTTCAGTGGTGCATAAATTAATTACGCGCATTTAATAACTAAAATATCATTATATTCCCCCTTTAATAACATAAACGCTGCACGCCAGGGAAACCCTTAATAGCGCGGGGCCCTGTAACTGGCCATTATCCGCCTGTAATGATATTACAGAACCAATTACGCGCCATTAGAAGGGATTTTCTGCACTTTATGTGGTTTAGTCCAATCCCGCACTCCTCTTCTAAATTTCAGCTGCTTCTCGAAGCCTCATTTTGCCTCCACCTCAGAGACGCATGGCGTCTGCGCTCTGCCGTCCCAGATGCGCTTTAAAACTAATTGAAAGGGTCCCGCAGCAGATCATTTATCTGAGGAAGCGAAATAAATCGCTGGACCCCTTGCTGTGAACAAAATCAAAAATTTGGCCTTGTGAGTGTTCTACATGCGCAAACCCTTGTAAAGTGGACCCCCTAACACACCCTGACGAGCAATTAAACCACCCGACAGTCAATCTAAAACCCAAAAGCAGTCATCCTGCTTTTTTTAATATATGAAAGAACCAAATAAAAAGTGCAGTGGGTATGTGTGCATGTTTATGGTTAGGGAATATGCTTGACTCTGGAATAACAATCACTTGTGATGAATTTTTTTGGCACCAGAGCAGAGCTGCCGTTTGCCACCCCGGGTATGTCTCTCCTCTCCTTCTTTCTGTCTTTCTCTGACACACACAAACACACACACCAGGGGTTGGGGGTGAGAAAGACAAAGCCGTGATAATCCGATTAGGACCAATTAGGCGTGAGATTCTGCGACACTAGCTGAAAGCCTTAACACTGTGTAGACAGTTATACAGTTATAGAGACATCTGGACACTCCCAGAGAGAAACAGAGAGACAGACAGAGAGAGAAGTGAGTAGTGGGTGTGTGTGTGTGTGCGTGTGTGTGTTGGCAGGGGCGAGAGAAAGAGTGTGGGGGGAGCGGGAGACAGAGAGATCTGGACACTCCCAGGCAGAGAGTCAGAGAGTCGGTGGAAGTGCAGCAGCCACTTCTCTCCGGAGCGCTAACTCACTCACATCAGCATCCTCGCTGCAGGTAGGATGCTCTCACACATCAAGTTTGAATCTCGCTAAGTCCCGCGCGGTTCCGCATCTTCTGCTGACGGTTTAAAAAGTGTTTTTATTGCTCCCATCACAGACCCGCATCACTCTAGGTCTGTGGGTTTAAGCTGAAACTTTTGTCTTTGTTCCAGGTTCCGTTTCGGAGTCTCTTAAGAGCGCAAAGATGTTCTACTTCCACTGTCCGCCTCAGCTTGACGGAGAATGCTGTCGCTCCAACACGCGTAAGTTCGCTGTCTCGCTGTTTTTCCAGCTACAGATTATTTCTAACGTTACTCTTAAAGTTGCTCTCTGTAAACTTTTGTGACGTTTAGACAGCGCAGGGTGATTCTGCGCGTAAAGTGTGTGTGCTGTCGGAGACGTGAGAATAGGCCCGAACAGATCTTTACTTCCTCTAAATTAATATATAATATAGTCATTTAACACCGCGTGTTGTTATTTGTTCATTAAAAACAACACCGCATTATAAAATGTATTTTTTATGTCGTGGTAATATGCAACTAAAAACTGAATAAGTAAAAACAGTTTCGGTTATGAATCTGGATATCGCATGTAAAACAGTCTTTTCAAATTTTAACTTTAAAGTGTTGGTTGCTTATTGTATTTCCGGTAATATTTATATAACTCCAAAGCAGCAGCCGGTAAATTTCCCCCCACAAATTCTGCGATGTGTGTAAAGGGTTAAGTCTGATTTTCCCTCTGCTCTCTTTTGGTGAGAAGAGCTGGTGGTTTGGCCCCCGGGCAGAAGGGGCGTTTTGTCCCGGGCACAGATGTTGGGTGTCATGGCTTTTAGTCCGTCATAGTTCCCCTTAGACACCTAACGTCAATGTTTCATGCAACTAATGGAAACACAAAATGCGCCTGCTTTGGCCAATATTATGTATGTGTTTTCTAGACTTTCTTTTATTCTTTACTGAACTTACCTAAATACAACATGAAGTTAATAACTCCTTATAAAAAGAGAATTTTTTTTTCTAAGTGATCGAATTTCCCCCCCCTCTTTTTTTCAGTAAATTCAGGCGGATTTGGCAACCACGCCCCGACTGATTTTGACGATGGATTTCTACGTAGGAAACAGCGCAGAAACAGAACAACATTTACTTTGCAACAGGTAATTATTTACCAGAACAAATATATATATATATTTATATATGTGTGTATACATATGTAAATCCGAGAAAAAGAAATGGGCCTAGCTGAAACTTCTCTTAAAGCAAAGCAGATGTAGGGCGCTCTAGCCTTTATCAGGAGTAGGAAATAAATACAAACCTGAGCAAGTTTTCGAATCTAAGGCAGAGGTGCTTTTTCCCGAGAACTACCGCAGACATAAACAATAAAATAAAAATAAAACCTCTATCACAAATTAATTTACAAAAGCCTAGAGGCAATGATGCCATAAAATCATACAAAAATAGAAGACGAGGAAAGATCTGTTGATTATTGTAACTGGATTGTCACGCGTGTTTTTACTGTAAGTACTTAGAATTAAAGTCTAATCTTTAACATCTTTAACTAGCTTTTCTCACTATGTCTCTGTACAAAAAAGAAAGAAAAAGAATAGTCTGCTTATATTCAAATCAACTAGTGAATCATCTTAATAATTAAAAGTATGCCCTGTGGTTTTTGTGCCAATGTGCAGTTGGAGGCTTTGGAGGCTGTTTTCGCCCAGACCCACTACCCGGACGTGTTCACGCGGGAGGAGCTGGCGATGAAGATCAACCTGACCGAGGCCAGGGTGCAGGTATGGCTGCAGCAGTGGTAGTGTGTCCTGGGCACGTTTGACCATGCAAGAGGGTAAATTAAGGCACTCTGTCATTCCGGCTATGCACTTTAATAACATCAACATAATGGTGAATATTAGATTAGCTTGATTAATCGGTCATTCATAATTAACCAGCGATAATGTTCTTCGCTAATTTGTCCGCGTCTCTGAGGTAGGAATACATCATCCGCGCAGATCTCGTTCTCGTGACACAGCCACAAAAAAAAAAGAAAAAAAAACGTGTTTTAAAAGAGGGCAAAGTCCGTAGCCTTCACAACTCCTTTTCTCTATCTCCATGATTCTATCACACACACGCGCACGCACATAAAAGAAAAAATAGGCAAGCTTGCACCTTAAATGTGCCAATTTATATTCCGCTCCTGCCCCGCACATATGCGCGGTTATAAACTTGGCCAGATGTAATTAAGTTATGTGTCCTGTATGTAATTTCCTGCATTCCAGATTTGCTTTTGGGTTTTGTTGTGCGCGCAGATCTAATTGTGGGAAATATAATAGTTTGCCTTTTGTTCCCCAGGGTCATCTTACTATCGCTTAAACCCAATGGCTGGGTTGATAATGGAATCCAGCGCTGTAAATTAGGGATTGTAAACAAATTATTCCCCTCCTAATCCGATTACCACATTCCTATTATTAAATCTGAACATGAATCCACCGCAGTATGCAGGGATATTAAACTTACATTATTATTAGAAAATAAATTTCCTTTCTGTTGTAGTGTTGTTGCCCCCCCGCCTTTTTTTTTTGTAAAGTGTCAATGGGCCTCCCCCGCATTAAGAGCACGCCGCAAATTGAGATTAATGGAGCAATTATAGCCCATTCAGAGATGGGTGTGTTTGGGGGGGCGCGACTTCTAGCTGGAAGGTGCAGGGGTGAGATAAGTCCATCGGCTGTATTGTTGTCCTGCCACCAAAATGTTGTCCTTTCTTTATGCCGAATGAATGCATGTGTTTTGTTTGGCTGTTGACATCATTTATACCCCCGGTACAATAGCAGGGATGCAGAGCACATGCACACCGACTCTAACCTCCATTCACACATCATGATTAATGCCTGCTAGAACCAAGTCCTAATCGAATCTGATGTTGTCAAACAATCACTAAATAGGGAAATAAACGACTTCATCATTGCCGCCTCTCTCTTGGGCAGCACAACTGTCAGTGGGAAGTCATTAAAATATGATAATGAAAAATTGCTCAATTAAATGTTGTTATAGGCACTGACCTTCATTCGATTAAGATACCAGAACTTGGCTATATGTGCTCTCAACTGTGTGGATGCTGAAGGTTTTGGGGCTAAGTCAGGGACTGTGGGAAATCAGAGCATTTCTTTGACAGGTTCAAATGCCTCTTGATAAGAGGGGTCAAGGAACAAAGGAAAGAACGAACATTTATTTTAACTTTGCTGTTAACAAGATTAAAAAAATGTGAATATATATTTAATGTAGTTTCAATTTCTCTTAATATTATGCAAGATAGATTACAAGTCTAAATCCAAGGAAATAAACTGAAATTATTAAATCTGCCGGTATGTTATTAGGCCCATTTTTGAATCTCATTTTTAATTTATGGTTAATTAAATTGTTGTACTTCTTTGTTTTTCCAGATTTTTAATTAATATTATTATTATTATTTTTATTAAATGCAGGTTTGGTTTCAGAACCGCAGAGCAAAGTGGAGGAAGACAGAGCGAGGGAGCTCAGACCCTGAAGGAGGGAAAGACCAGATGAGTGAGGGAACTCCCCCATCTCGCAGCATCAACTCTCAGTCCCCAGTGGACCAGGGCAGAAAACAGAAAGAACCACTGGAGATGCAGCCGAGGTGAGAAGAGAAAGACAGATGACAGTCGTCGCAGTCATTATAGTGAAACAGCGTCCTGTTAAAGGGGAAATTTGTGAAGCACTGTCGGTCAGTCTGCTGCTGGATTCAACTAGAAAAATATTTGGGGTTTTTTCCATAGTTGATTTTTTCAAAGCTCTGATAGCCAACATTAACTTCTGGAGGAAGCTCCATATCATTAATCAATAATTCTAATTCATTAGTGTATTTAGGAAATAGCTGTAGATATTGCAGAAGACATATTACTATACTAAATTGTCTGTTTAAAGTTATACCTGGATATTTAAGTATCAAGTATTTCCTAATACTTAATCAAGTATTTCTTCTCTCTCCAGTATCAACAGGACAGTGGGTCCTGGTGGTCCCTTCTTTCCATCCTGCTTACCAGGCACCCTCCTTAACTCTGCAACCTATGCCCAGGCTCTCTCGCAGGTCGCTACTCTGAAAGGTTAATATAATTTTTGTTTCCTGGCAAATAAAGGTGGTAATGAAGATGACGAAAATCTATTTTGTAAGTTGTCTTATCACAAATTCCACTGATTCTTATTTTTCAGGTAATGGCTTGTGCTCGTGCTGCGTTTCGGACCCCATGGGCTTGTCCTTCCTGCCACCCTATGGTTGTCAGGGCAACCGCACAGCCAGTGTGGCCGCCCTGCGCATGAAGGCCCGTGAGCACTCTGAGGCTGTGCTGCAGTCTGCCAACCTGCTTGGTGCAGCAACCGGACCAGGGGCCAGCGTGGGAGTCCTGTCTGGAGTCGGCGTGAGTGCAGCCGGGGTGGTAAGACCCTCGGTGGGTCCTCCCATTGAGGTGTCAGGCGCTGTCGGAAGAGGGGGAGATAGCTCCAGTCCCACCTTGGCCTCCAAGGTCTCAGTCCTGGGCAGCAGTCCCGACAAGCACCCTCACTGCCCTAAGGAACCTCTGGAGAAAAAGTGAAGGCGCTGGACACAAACGTGGATGTACCGATACTCTAAATCTGTGTGACTGTGCCTGCTGTAACTACTCGACCCTGGCCATATGAGAAACTAAGCACAAATGACTGACTCCAGAAACAGCCTGGGACAGACTTTTCTCATATCACACTGTATGGATGCAAACATTTAACTATTTATTTGACAGTAAGTTATGATTGTGAGAAATGCTCAGTAACTGGGGCCTCGTTCCCCTCATAAAAGCACAACTGTGGTTTTTGGATCTATTATCTGTCTTCATGCGCTCTTGGGCTCTTTTGATGGACTTACATAAATACAATATGTGTGCGACAAAGACATATTTGATAATGTGAATTTAAATATTCCCGATGTTGTTCCTCTCATTTTCATTAGGAGGACTGGTGGTTACGTTGTAAACATTAATGCATGTAAACTGTAAGTGTGCAAGTGGCTGGCAGCACAGCGAGTTTTGCAGGATTTTGGGCAATACATTGTTTATGGCATCAGGTCAAGCAATCGCCTCTGATTCTTTCAAGTTTAAAAGTGAAAGTGCACTTTAATATTAATCAGGCATTTTAAGTGTAAATGTGTACATGTGCCAGACTACCGTATGTTCATATGTGAACCCCAGGCAGGCTAAAGCAGACTCAGCGAGAAAGCGGCAGTTGTCCCTTCCACTCTGTTAGCACATCTGTAGCGCCAGCAGACAGGGAACACACCAGTCCTGTTGTGACATGTTCTTTAAAACAATTAAAGATGTACTCGCTCATGTTCCTCTCCTGTTGCCTCTCGCTCCAGCCATCTGTTCTAATACATTATTTATCAGCTTCCTTTAAAGCTGGGAGAGGAGAGCATTCGTGACTCTTATTATTTATTTACTTTTAGGAACGCTTGCGCTCACCCTTCCTTTCTGCCAGCCTTTTTTTTTTTTTTTTTTTTAATAAAC